>JAXGGT010041164.1:0-12118 GCA_035583425.1 Marsdenia floribunda
ATTAATTGTATTAGTTTTAATGTTATTGTTATTAAATAATAAGTTTTTTAATCTTATGATAAAATACTAATAATGACTAAATATTCATAAAAATCGCTAATTTCAAAATTTAGAGTTTTCAAAAACAATAACTATTTTTGATAAGATCATCTAACACCTATTCTAACTCTTGTTTCAGTGGAAAATTTTTTACCAATTCTTATATATATAATAATTACAGTGCAAATCGAACTAGACATGCACCATGTGTAAAGTATTGAAGGCCTTATATTTCAACGTGAAAACAATCTGCAAAACTACTCACATATTTTTTGAAAGAAACAATAGATATAATAGGAAATTTTATATATATAAAAAAGAAAAGGTTAAGAAAACAAATTATTATTATTATTATTATTTATTTTAAATGATTTTATTCTTATGCCAGATTTAAAAAAAAAAAATTTGTTGTCATTAAAGATTGAAATTATGAAATATGGTTGGACGTCCTTTTTTATCATCCCACATCCTTATTCGTACGTTCAAATAATTAAAGCCATGCATCAATTTAAAGAAGAGACGAATAATCAAAGTGGTGTCTTTTAGTTCATTACCATGAATTTCTTTATTTAAGTATTTTTTTTGAGGTAAGTAATAAATAAAATATCTTTTAGTTTATATAGAATTACTCAATAAGAAGGATTTATATTATAATATTAAAAAAAAAAATTAGTTATTTTCATTTTTATATTTTTATTCTTTAGACAAATGTGTTAATATTATTATTATTATTTACAATTGAAATTCCATTTTATTTTTAATTGTCAAAAGGATCCTTTCAGTTAAATATTGAAAATTTACAGTCATTAGAGTTCAAGTATTAAACCCGTGTAATTAAGTCTTTAAAAGGTATTTATATTATTTATAATCTCATTAATTAATTCAAATTTTAGTAAACATTTATTTCTATGACTTAAAATTTAAAATGGAAAAATGGTGCCCTTCGCACTCGCGGTCATCATAACAGGTGGAAAACTGGACTGACAAAGAGAGAGAGTCTTGTCTTAGGTGGTACCAAGTGAGAACTTATGTTTGGAGTTTTTATCAAAAATAGAAAAATTCGTCTATTTAGTCTTTGAAATATTGCGTTTTCGTCAGTTAGGTCTCTATCTTCTTCTTTTTTCTGCCTGTTAGATCCCTATAGTTTTTACGGGCATCCTATTTGGTCCATCCGACCAAGAATTCAGGCCACTCTCCTGTTAGTCAAAATAATTATTGAGGGATATAATTGTCTTTTCATTGAAATTTTCCCCCAAATTCCCCTCCAACGGCTAAAAGGGTTTAAGAGCAAATGAAAATTTAAAATTGAAACACTCCCCCCCCCCCCCCACCTGAATCTCTTCTGCTGTAATCAAAAATCCTTTTTCAAAAATTTTCCACACAACAAAAGACGCTTGAAGCTGTAAATTAAAGGTGGACATTCCAGAAGGAAGCAAAAGGAGGCGAAATTCTCTAAGCAGAAGGAAATTCTTAAGGATGAGTAGAAGATTAAGCAAAAGGAAGCGAAATACTGACGGGATGCTTGACTCATAGATGTTCGAAAATTATTTTAAGTTATTGTTCTCTCTAGGAACTTTCTCATGGAATTCCCCTTGCCTTGACTCCATTTTCTGATTTGAAGTTAATCTTTTGTGGATATGCAACTTTAGTAGCAGCTCAATATCTCTTTGCATATGGTTTAGTGGATTCTGATAAAATTGAGTCCTAGACACTGTTAGGAGTTCTGATTGCCAAGAAAGTACCAGATGGGGTGATCCAGCAGCAAGGATTCTCTATTGAATTAGATTTTCCAACTGTTCCCATTACTGAATTTTATTAATTTTTTGCATTTGCTTAACAAAAACTGGGGACTACTCTAGCTTTATGCTATCTGCAAAAGTATCACAAAACTTCTCATTGCTAGTAATGCCTACATGTATGCAACCATCGAACTTCTTTCATGTCTGGAAAAGAGTTTTGGAGCTCAGCACATATTTGCATCTCTTTATGATCAATATATCTCCCATATTTTGGCATCTTTAAAGTTATATAGCCATACTTGATGCTTGCTTTTGATAGTTAACGTAATATCTAATCCTTAAGTTCTACTTAATGCTTGCAAATATTTGACTGAATTTATATATCGGGTCTTTAACTCTTATGGAAGTTTTTTTTTTTTAAGTACTTCACTTTCACAGTGGCTTGTTACCTCTTTAATTTTCTCATTTCTAATAGTTCTGCGTTTTGGGATGGTTGATTAAGAACGCAATATTGTCAGCAGAAAGATCAGTGAAAGAGTTTGTCTTTGGACAAAAAAATAAAGGATCTCAGGAAGGTGATCCAAGGAAAGTGGAGTCTAGTACTGCAGAGAAACATGCATAGCCGATAAATTTGTAGAATTTCTGAGCTGGTGTTTGTTTTGCAGGGATGATCTGGGATTGTAATTTTGCTCTTCACAATAGAAATTAACCATGATTCTAGACAAAAGAATCTAAAAGCAAGTGAAAACTTCAGCTCCTGTCTAGACTCTAATATTTAACATGTCATTGAAATTTTTGCATATTGAACACACTGGATTTGCAGATGAACTAAACATAATTGTCTCCAAAACTCAATTTCCACCAAACTGAAAATTTTCATTACATAGGTTAGATACAAAGAAAACAATTCCCAAACATAAGAAGCCATAGTAGTATATGGCAATGTCCCCCAATGATTTACTTGTTTGCAAACCAATGCAAAGTAAAAAAAAACATGAACATAGCAGCATCTTGTACAACATAATTTTCTTCTTCTTCAGCTTTCCATTCTCCTCTTCAATCTTCTGCAACTTTCTTAATAGCCCAGGAATAACAATGGTGGATCTTTCACAAATTTTTGGGTCATACCAACCAAAAAAAATTACACCCATCACTCTGTAAATTTACACCCATCACAAATCACAAATCTGTCCATATTTAGGGAAAAGAATTACACTTAAAAAACCAAAACTTACACCATATTTAGGGCAACTCAAGAATCTTCTTTCCAAATTTAAATCGGTCCAAGAAGTGTTTAAAATTGATTTTCTCCCACAGAAACAAACCTCGTGTCTGCAATTCGACATTGCCCACCTTCTTTCAGTTTTTGAAGAACTTGAGCTCCCTTCGAACTTCCCCATCTTCAGTAAGAATAAAACCTTTCTGATTTTAACAAATTTAGGGGAATGATTTGTAGGGATTGATTTTTTTCGAAGCAAAATTTGGGGAGGTTTTGCTTCTGAATTTGATGAATATATGTATATATATATCTAAACCCTTTTAGTCATTAGAGGGGAATTTGGGGAGAAAATTTCAATGAAAAGACGATTATAACCCTCACTAATTTTGACTAACCGGAGAGTAGCCTGAATTCTTGGTCGGAAGAACCAAATAGGATGCTCGTAAAAATTATAAGGATCTAACAAGTAGAAAAAAAAGATAGGGACCTAGCTAGCAAAAACGCAATACTTCAGGAATTAAATGGGCGAATTTCCTATAAGGTAATTTTTTTAAAAAATAATAATTTAGGATAGTTTTTTTCCTATTATTCAAAGTAGTTTGCTAAAAGAGACTCTTAATTTTTTAAATAAAAAATTCAGGGTCTCCTTTGATAAAATAGACCCTTAATTTTTTATAAATATATATATATATATATATATATATATATATATATTCAAGGTCTACTTCATCAAAGTGGACCCTTAATTTTTTTTTTTAAAAAAAATTAAAATTATATTTCATTTATAAATTATAAATAATAAAATTTTAATTTTTTGTAAATAAATTTTAATTATTAATTATTAATATTTATATATACATAATAAATTAAATAAAAATGTTAAAATAATATATATATATATATATATATATATTAAATTAAGTTTTTAATTTATAATTATTAAATATTATGTTGATTATTTAAGAAATTTATATAAAATTAAATATTTTAAATTATAAATATTCACATAAAATATAAATTATAATTAATATATATAATTATAATTTATACACATAAATTAATATATTATGATATTATTTTAATTTCAATGTTATTTTAATTAAAAAAATTATATCATATAAAATAATGAATTGTAAAAAATGAATATTTTTATGTATAATTTTTTTTCTAATTGATTAAATGCTATAAATATATGTAAAAAGTTTATATTTATTTCACTTACAAATATAAAAGTGTTGTGAACTGAGTTCCCACATTCCTTACCTAGGAAATCTTTGAGTGGTTATTAAATTTAGCTAAATATAAATAAATCAACACAGAATATCAATTATTTTATTATAATAAATATTAAGAAGAAAACTCTATTATATATAAATATATAAATTTTAAAAGTCTGGATAACAAATTTAAAATTTGAATAATAGATATACCAATCAAAATCAGATACAGATAAAGATAATTTTATAATATACTATATATTTATAAATATATATATCAGTTTGGCAATCATATAAAATCAAAATCAGATACAGATAAAGATAATTTTATAATATACTATATATTTATAAATATATATATCAGTTTGGCAATCATATAAAAACACAGAAACGTATGACGCCAAACTTCAACTATGACTAATATTAATATAAAACAAATATATATATAAAAAGAAAACTTACTTGCAGAAAAAAAAGAAACAAAATAAAAAATGAAATCGAGTCTAGTACTCAGTACTGTCCCCTTAAAACAGATTTCGTCCCTCTTCTAGGTGCTTAAGACTTCTCGGACGTTTGCCTCCCAGGGTAAAACGATTTCCACTTACTGATGAAGCACAACAACAGCAAGACCACGAAAATCCCAGAAAGCACTGAGTGGCCTCCTATTTATAGACTGTAGGGAACTCTCCATAAAGCAAATACCCTTCAGACAACCTTTCACCCTTCATGAAAGGACGTGAGCTGAAAGGATATGAACTATAGTGAAAAGCTATAACCCATGAAAAGTTATATCTTTAGGGAAGAGTTATGATTTAATGAAAGGTTGTAACTTTAATTGACATTCACACCTACATATATAACCGGGCCTGAAGCAATTTACTCAATAACGCATTTTAAACCCCTGAGGTGCCCCTGAAGTGTACGAAAGTGGACAAACTCATTGAACTATTTATGACAAAAAGTTTATATTAGTTTTATTTTTTACACATATTTGTTGCATTTGATTAATTAAAAAAAAAAATCTACATAAAAATATTCATTTTCCATAATACATTATTTTATATAATATAATTTTTTAAATTAAAATAACATTAAAATTAAAAAATATCATAATATATTAATTTATGTGTATAAATTACAACTAATTATAATTTATATTTTATTTGAATATTTATAATTATAAAATATTTAATTTTATATAAATTTCTTAAATAACTAACATAATATTTAATAATTATAAATTAAAAATCTTTGTTATAATTTAAATAATAATTTTATTTTTATTATTTTTTTAATTATATAGACTTAATAATTTTTTATTATTTTTAAATTTTAATATTATATATATAATTAAATTAAATAATATTATAATTATTTTTATGAGTTAAATCGGTAAATAATCATATTAATATATCAGTACCGTATAATCATTTTTACAAATTAAGGCTATATTTGTATAAGCTTTCAACTCAAGTTGAGTGAAGAATGTTTGGCTCCAATACACCAGCACATTTGGACACCATTTGTTTTGAAAAAAAAAAAAAAAAAAAAAAAATTGTCCCGCCAAAAACACACCCATAAAATATACCTATAAAAGTTGTGGGCCCCACCTTATTTAAAAAATATATATTATTAATAAAATCACTCACATACACTTTTTTCCAAAAAAAAAAAATATTCTCTTACACACATAATCATTATACCCTATATATTTAATCCCACTTTTTCCAACATAAAATTTAATTTTAAAAAAAAAAAATAGGGGACAAGATTCATTTTAAATGATAATTTGTCTCGAATAAGTCATTTTTTTCCAGTTGAAAGCTTATCCAAATATAGCCTAATAGTTTTGAATTATATATATACATGTCCTAGTTGAATTGACGGGTTAAATGTCATTAATTTTGTGTTGTTTTGATTCGTGTCGAGTTAAAATTGACGGGTATAATTATTATTATTTTTTTTTTTTTTGATAAATGACGGGCATAATTATTTTAAACACCAATTGCCACCCTAATTATATATATTTATATATCACAACAGTAATTAAAAGTTAACTTAGTAAATTTTTTGATTGAATTGACATAAATTTACCACTGTTGTCTTGGCTTGTTGTATTTATTTAAGCTAAACTTGAAAAAAAATTTGGTTCATTTTCTTGAACTATTTACGTTTCTTTTTAAATTAGTTCTAAAACTTTGATTTCATACAAATTTATCATTTATCACACCTCTTTTTTGACATATGGAAACATGAAAATTTTCTTACACCTGGATGGATTGTGAAGTTTGAGTGCAAAATATGTACATTCTGCACAATTACTTATATAATTGATTCATACTTAAGTTTGCCATCTCTGGAGACAGCTCTGCAAGTATGTTATAAAGGTGCTGTGTCCAAAGGAAAATTTTCATTTCCCAAAAACAGTAGGTGGGCACTGGGAGTATACATTCATCGGGGAACTACCGCTTCTTTCTCAAATTTTCTGTTTTATATTTAGTGAGAATCTGAACAGAAAAATTTTAAACTGTGGCAGAAAAAATGCAATACTCCCGTGTGGTTTGAGTCATTCAAGATTCCACCTGATGCACTCATGCAATTGCTGAAAGCAGAAAAAATGGATTAACAGGACAGGAGAGCTCTATTTCAATTGGCATTCTAAAGTGTCTTGTAATTCTCCATTCAAGCATTTTAAAGTGGCATACAGCAACTGTGTGTATCTGAATGAGATCTATCGCTGGATGTGAAAGTATGTAGCCTATTACCTATATGCATGCACCCATCTGCATCCACAGCAACCTTCTTTACTTCCCTTCTCATCCCCACTTTGCTTCCGAAGCATACACACTAGCCAATTGTACTTCTCTCTCTCAACATTTAGGAGCTTATTATCTTCAGCAGCTTTTGCAAGTTGTGCATTTCTATTCATTTTACATGCGTTTAGGAATGAACCCAATATTACACCATCCTGTTGGATTTGGATAGAGATCTTCTCAATTAATACCCTTTCCTTTTCGAGCTGATTAGCTCTTCCATACAAATCAATTATGCATGCATATATAGTGATCACTTTCAGGCAATATATATAGCATAGTCTTCAGTCATGGAGCAGAAATATTTTTCACCTGCTTCAACCATACCACGGTGCCTGCACGCAGCTAGAATTGCAAGAAAAGTAACTGCATCTGGTTGAAACCCTTTCGCTATCATCTCCTCGAAAGGCTTTATAGCTTCGACTTTGGATTCGTGGCCGTGATGAGCATAACCAGATATCATAACATTGTAAAGGGCAACATCTCCGGAGATGATGGCCGACCTTTGGAAAACTTCTTTTGCATACTTAATATTACCAAATTTAGAGTACAACATGTCCACCAATGCACTTACCACCACCTCATCCATCTCAATCCTCATTCTCAACATGCATGCTGCCGCGCGTGAATTTGCTTCCCGGGATCCACGTGGCCTGTAAGGTGCAGGCACCAAGCAGATTGATAAGAGCATTAGAGCATCAAGAGTTTCAGCATGCTTTGCCATAAAGTTGCCGAAAAACTCAAAAGCCTCCTTGCATTGGTTTTATTTCACATAGCCAGATATCATAGCCGTCCAAACAACGTAATTCTTCTCAACCATAGAATCGGAAAGCCTTCTAGCTTCTAACATGTTATCCTTCTGTGAGTCACCAACGATCATTGAAGTTATTGCAAAAGAGTTCTCTGGCATAATCTCTGCATAAACTGATTCAGTACACTTCATATTTCCACATTTGCTGCAAAGGTCAACAACACCACTACTTTCGAATGGATTCTTGAAAATCCACTCTTTTATAACCAAAGAATGAACTATGGCTTTCCCATCTGCAAACTCTTCAAGCCAGAACAAGCACTCGAAATACTAGCCAACGTGTGCTCATTCCATTTTTATCCCTCCTCTACGATATGTTTAAACATCTCTAGCGCAGCATCTTCATCCCCATTTTGCACGAATCCTGCAACCATTGTGTTCCAACTTCCAAGATACAACATCGTTTATCTCTGGTTTATGTCAGAAAAGCTTTTTTGCCATTTCAAGTTCACCTTCTCTTAACAGATGGCGCCAACATTGTATTCTTTGTGACCGGTTCAGCAACAGGAGAAGAACCACCAGAAAATTCCCGTACTTGCAATACATGTCATCAATGAGAGAACTCACAGCAAACGAACTGTGATTATTAGCTGTCTTCACCATCAAGGCTTGGAGTTGTCTTCCCCATGGCAAAAAAGCTTAACTATTAGCCACCAAATTAAGCATTGTAGTGATTGTAAATTCATCACCTCGAGGATTTTCCCCTTCGAGCTGCATTTGAAGAAATAATTTAACAGCTCGATTTTCACACCCGTCGTCACCATTTGCATAGCCAGATATCGATCATCGAATTGTATGTCACAGAATTTTTGCGCTTTTGATAAGTTCGGGATTTTATATGTGCATGTTATAATGGCTTTCCAAGTATAGATATTTCGCTCAGGCATTTCATCGAACAGATTATTAGCCTCTTGAATAAGATCATTATTCTTGGAATACAAATGGATCAGCTGATTGCTGGTAAAAATGGAAGAAGTATTATTACCAGATTTTACAACAATGGGCTCGAAATTTCAGCCCATCCAGAAGACCTTTCATTTACCAAATAAAATTTCTATATTCTCCCTGTAGTACACAGAGATCATCAAAGATTAAAAACAAAAAATTCCAGCACCAGCAGAACTAAATCTGCAATCCGCATTAGGTAGAAAACCTTCCTTTTTCTTAGCAAGGATTGATAACGCAGAGAAGAAGACAGAAATCACGCGTTGTAACTTGTAATGGATTAGGATCTGCCACAGCAAAACGCAATGAAGGAAAGAGCTCCAGAAACCTAACTTTATTCAGGAATTCAGATATCAGAACAAATCAACAGAGCGCACCTAAAAAGGTGGCAGGAAGACACAAACGTACAAAACATCCTTCATTTTATTATTATTATTATTTTGTCATGAACCCTGTGGAGCCACCTGGTCCTAGTAAAGTAATCCGAGATCCAACGGAATTGGACCCTTTTTTTTTTTTTTTTTTTTTTATAAATACTATGTAGGGATAAAGTTACCATAGTCAAAATTTTTCATTTAATGAAATTAAGATAAAAGGAAATTAATAAATAAATAAAATCAAATTTTAAATATTTATTAACAGATAAACTTTTATATTCTTGATTTTTGTTATTTGTCAAACTTTTTTTTCTTTTTGAACTTATATCATAAATGTGATTCTTACCATCTCGTCAAAAGTAATATTTACTTCAACTAATTTTACTTTTTACATATATTTCAAAAAAAAAAAAAAAAAATCAAATCAAATCAAATCACCAGTTATTGATTGTCATCTTAGAAAATATATAATTTATTATCTTGAACTATTAAGTGTGTGTAAAATGTAAGTTACCATAAGACCGCCAAAACACCACCTTAATTCTACCTTAGTATAATATTGTCCGTCTTGGACTAAAGTTGCAAGAATTTATTTTTGGGCACATCCCAAAAAATTTCATATTAATGAAATTAGGTGGGCACTTATATTCAAGGACATTTTTCCTTGATTTTTCCTTGATTTTTGGATGTGTAATTTGGGTTTGCTTACCCAATATATATATATATAATATATATTTGCTGACATTCAGACGAGAGCAGAAACAAAGTAAAAGAAAACAATATTTCATTAATTCATTCGCATGCACAGTAAATAAACATAAAGCCAAGAATGAGCTACTGAATCGATCATCCAACTCTTAGGGAGTAGTAAAAATGAAATCAACCTAAAGAAGCCATATATATATATTCCATATGGGATGGGACTGATTATATAATGATCGGGAAATGGAAATAAACTAACTAAACTTAATTATAACTTCACAAGGTTCAGTTTCGCATTCAAGAAGAGAGTTTAGCCATGCATGAAATCATCAGTATGATTATATATATATATATATATATATATATGCAGCAAAAAGAGAGAAAATGAATGTCCTCGTCAGTTGTTAAAAGGGCCATTGGGAAAAAGCTGCCTGCAGAGAGTGAGGTAGGTGAGATAGAGAACGCGATCCTTTGCACCTGTACGGTGATTCTCGGTGTATTTACAGAAATACTTGAGCTGCTCCAGGGTACAACATCCCAGTGTCTGACCCAGAAGCAGGAACAACCAATTGATTGATTTTTTCTTCTTAGAAATAATGGGCTTAACGCTATTTTCTTGATTACAGAAATTGCAAGTCGAAAGAACGGGGTTCATCCAAACCCTGGGGGCACGCTGATGCATGGACTCCTTGTTGCGCATAAAATAACTAATAACTTCGCCCAACTTCTCCTGCAGATCATATTCCATTTGGTACTGATTGTCGCATTTCTTGCACTGTCCATCGCCTGAGATATTGTAGATCGCTCTATTGTTGAGGGTTTCCAGGTCGTGGATTACCGCTCGCCGGTCGGTTGCCCATGGATATGGTACTGGTATGGTGTCATTACGTAGTGTACGTGTCGAGTTACGTCGCGGGCGAACAGTTTGCCGCACCTCCCTCCCACTCCCGGATCTCTGACGGTTATGATTTCTTGACTCATTGTCTGCAGTAGGCGGCGCCAGTTCCTGCTGGGACTGGGGGATTTCTTGTTCTCCTGGGGCGTGAACGTGGACGTCTGCTGAATTGGGATTGGCATTGGGATTATAACATGCCAAACCAAGGTCTAGATAAGCATCGTTTTCTCCTGTTCCAGAAACATTACTACCAGAAGTTCTATTGTTTTCTTCAGCCATCCTCTCTTATATTTTCCTTTCCTTCCCTGTTACTAATTAATGGCCGGGACAAAAACAGACTACCTACTCCTAACAGAACAAAGAAGAAGAAGAAGAAAAGAAGAAAATGGTGATCTACTACTAACAGAAATTAATTAACATATATTACTATGCCATTGGATTAAAATAAGAGGCAAGAACCCTAGAAGAAGTTTGAGGCCACCCCAACTGAGGATATAGATATAGAGAGGAGGGAGAGGAAAGGGATGGGGTTTCAAATTGTTATATAGGAGAAGGATTCATAATTTTATACATATATATATATATATATATATAACAAATAAACTGAATTTAATTATCAAAGGAAAAAAAAAAACAAATAATCTGAATTCAGATTCGGATACTCTGCTGATATTGTTCTAATAAAGAAAGACTTCTTTTTGCTTTTATCATTTGTCCGTCCATCCGTCCATCCGTCCATCCATATTCCTTTCATTTTCTCGTCCCGATTTTCTCGGAGAGAAGACCCTACGACCTCATCCGTCGCCACCACCATATATTCCTTTTACTCTCTCTCTCTCTTTTTTTTTTTTTTTTTTTTGAAGTTTATTCCAACATGAGACATATTATTATTATTATTATTTACTTATTTTACTAAAATTTTATTATTAAGATCCTTTTGCTAATAAATTTAATATTATTTCAGTGCTAAAGAAATTTTATTGCGTTTGAAGGTAAATATATATATATATATATATATATATATATTACTAAAAATAAATAAATAAAAATTGTATATTGGATTATGAATATTTTTTTTTTTTTTATTAATATTATCTAGAAAGTATTCTTAAATTAAGACATATTTTTATTATGCAATAATAATATAATTAAGGTAATGTAGAGGCTTTGTCGTTTTAGGGACAAAGGTTAAATTTTTACATATTCCGAAGGAAAATAATGATAATAGTAATAATAAATAGATACTGCAATGAGGAAAGTTATAAGTAATAACCGTGAGAAGTTGGAAAAATTCTTGAAGAATTCATGACCGTGTCAATACCGAAGAAAATTAAATTATTATCTCAAATTAATTAATTATC
>JAXGGT010041184.1:0-12118 GCA_035583425.1 Marsdenia floribunda
ATCATTAATAATTGATAATGAATCTATACATTTTCTCGTTCTCGATCATCAAATTGATGTTTTACATTGCTCTTCTTTTATGTAGTTTTTGAAGCTCTTCTTTTATGCAGTTTTTGAAGTTCATCTAAAAGGGATATACTTCTATCAATTGCAATGTCTTAGCAAGGCAAAGAGAAGCCATCTTAATTACTTCTATTGGGGATCTTTAATTGCTTGTTGGACTTTCTTTTTCTATATTATTTTGCTCAAAAAATTTTAAATGATATAAATCCTCAAGAGTTGAGTAAGAATTCTCAATTACTTGGATTTGCACTTTGCTTTGTTTTATGGATAAAATGATGTGTGTTTAGAATTATTACCCAAGAAGCCTTTAACATTTTAAAGTTATAATTATTATTGTTTTTTAGTTAAAAACACTAATATATTCTTTGACTTTATATTCTTATATAAAGAATATTTAATAATACTAACTACATGATATTCAGAAAAAATAAAATATCAATCATATGTTATTTTAATTTTATAAGATGAATAACTAAAATAATCTTAATATCTTATAACAAGTTAAAAAACAAAAGGAAAAACAAACAAATAAAACAAAACAAAACATAAAACAATGGGAATAATATGTATTTTATGGCAAATTGTCATATTTATTCGTTAAATATATTCGTAATTTTTTAAGTTATTGAACTTTTTACACTGTGCAAAATAAGTTATTCATATTTAAAATTTTTTAAGATATTGAAATTTTTAAATGGTATAAAACAGGTTATCCATATTTATTTGTAACTTCTAAATATCTAATGACTTAAAAAATTATAAATAAAGATTGATGACATATTTAGGATTTTATAAAAAGTTTAGTAATTTAAAAACAAGGAAAATTTGACGATTTAATTCCTAAATTATTTTTACTTGGATAAATGGTCTATATATATTTTCTTTAGACAATCAAATTTCGAGATTTTGTATCACTTGGACAATTGGATCTTTAAATTGTATTTTCAACTTTTTGATCATCAAACTATTTTAGGTTGGATGAGTTGATCCTCAAATTATTTTTCTTTGGACGAATTGATATTCAAACATGAAGAATCAATTCATCCAAATAAAATAATTTAAAGATCAATTCATCTAAATAAAAGAAAAATTGAAGACTAATTTGTTCAAATGAAATTAATTTGGGAATTAAAAATATAAAAATTTAATTGTCCAAACAATAAAAAAAAAATATAAAGACTTAATTGTATAACACTAAAATATAAAGATCTGTTTATTAAAATAAAAAATAATTTAGGGGTTAAAATGTCGAATATTCCTAAAAGCAACGGCCTAAATGTAAAAATATATATAATGGCACAATCCATTGCGAGAAGCTTCGAGATCCCAATATTGTCGGCTAAAAGCAAACTTATTTAATACAAAAGAAACAAAAATCCACGTGTGATACCATCAATCATTATGAGCACCATGTAGAATTATTGTTTATATAGGTTTTAATCCTTCAAAAAAAATTTATTTATTTTTATTTATAACTACTTTATTTTTTCAAATTGCATTTCACATTTCTATTTATTATTATTATGTTTTTTGTCAATAATACATTTATTTAGATAAATTAAGGGGAAAAAAATCCAAATTATATATATATATATATATATATATATATATATTTGTAATTCTTTTTTAAAAAGATCACCAAGGGCTTCAATACATTCGGGTATAGAGGATTTCATCTTCCTTTTTTTGTTTTTGTGTTTTTGGTTTTTTTTTTTTTTTTTTTTTTTTTTTTTTGGGTTCGGGCAAGTTTTCAACCGCTAGTTCTTGGATTTTTCCTTTTTCTTACTTTTTTATATTATCAATTCTTGAGTTTTTATTATTATTATTTTTTCCACTAGTTTCATATGGGTTAAATCAATTAGGAGAATCACCTAATTTGAACCCAGTGTTATTGAAGAACAAACCAAAAGTAGCAACAATATGAGCCAACAAATCATTATTATATCACCGATATTATTTATTTACTCAGGACAAAAAAAAAAAAAAAACCTCAAACGTCACGCCCGAAACCGAGGCGCGCGACACGACCGTACCCTCAAGGTTAAGAGATAATTCGAAAAGATGTTTCAAAAATAATAATATCAATACAATAATTTCCCCATAGAAATTCTAGAACAGATTTAGAAGGTATAATCCCAAAACATAATTCTAATCTAATTACGAGAATTGAAGTCCCCACTTATTCTCTTACTCATCATCACTAGCATATGCAAAAAGGAAAAATTCAGGGGAGGGGTGAGCTAGAAAGCCCAGTGAATAAATAGAATATCCAATCTCCTTATTTTCTGAAATAACAAAAAATTAGTAATTGAAAAGAAATAATTTTCAAAATATCAATTAATAAATCAAAAGAGGCTTCCCTTTAATAAATCAAAAGAGGCTTCCTTTTAATAAATCAAAACAGAAAAACAAAATGCCACAAATTCAAATCCTTCGTTGGTTTACAGAATTCGGACCTAGCTGTACTCCCGCCAGGACGGCCAGAACTTATCAAAGGTGTGAGCTTTTTCACCATGTTCGATGGGTTCAGAACTTATAGTTTGGAAACATGTTTCCTCCAACTAATTTCTAAACAAACTTGAGCCAAAAATTTATTTTACTTTTAGGAAGACTTTAAATAATTTAATCAAAAATTTTCAAGAAATCAAAAGAAATAAAAATCAGAATTAAAGATTTTCAAGAAAATAATTCTTAAAAGAAAATAAATCTTTAGTAAAAATAGTAATAATAATAATAAAATTATCATAAATCTTATCATTAAAAATAAATAAAGAAAGAATACAAATTTTAAATCTTTTATATATATATACACGTATAATAATAATAAAAAAAAAGAAAAGAGAAGGCGGCAGCCTTCCTTTTTTTTTAAAAAAAAATATTCTTTTTCTTTTTTTTTTTAATTCAAGAAAATAATTTGTTTTTAAAAACAAAACGAATTCAAGAAATTTGTCAAAGAAATGGAAGGAAATCGAATATCTATTTACTCACCTCTACAATCTTCAATCAAAGTCTGACATCCAACATATTTGATCTCTGAATTCCAAATCAATTAAGTTTGTCTCTCTAATGAACTAAATTGAAACCTAAAGGAAACAGAAGATTGACTTACATCTTTGATTCTCTTCAATCAAATTTCTTCTAATGACTCTTCTCACAGATTTGTCTATTAAATACATGACTATAAGATTTATCTTATAATGATAATATCTATCTTAAAAAATAATAATAATAATTATTTAATATTAAAACCTAACATGAGTAGGACTCCTTATCAGATCAAATAACTTTTTAAATCTTAAGACCTAATATCCGTAGGACTTCTAATTAAATCAACTAACTTATTGATAAATACTAATAATTACGTAATTCATAACTCTAAATAATTAATATGTCTTAAAATTCTTTAATTGCTCCTAACTTGGGTCGGGGTATCACATCAAAAGTGAGCAAGCAGCACATGCAGATAAGATGAGCTCGCAGCCCCGTCAGCCTGATAGTTGTCTCAAGACATGATATGCGTCCTTAAATTTTTTTTCGAAACTGATCTACTTTTGCAGTGAGAGCTGTCACCTAAGAATCCACTTATTCTATAATCACAGAAAACTTTAGTTCAACTTGCAACACAGCTTCACGTTAATCCGGTTCCCAAACCCTCTTCCTCTTTTCCCCCTACTTCCTAAATTATCCATATGATCCATTAAAAATTTTGGGCCATAGAGGTGTTTTCCCCACTAGATCATCTGTGGTACAATTTTTTCTAAATAATTATATAACCAGAATAAAGAATTGTCTAAATAATAATAATGAATCTCTTTCGAAAATACAGTTTCAATTGAAAGGGTTCTCTCTCTTATATATATATATATATATGTTTTTAGGGCAAAGTATCCTGGTGACACATGAACTTTTTCAAATTGTTGCTCTTGCAGCTAAACTTTTTTTGACCTAAACTGACACTCCAACTTTTTTTTTTGTTCTAAACTAGCAGTCCCATCTAATTTGCTGTTACGTCTTAAAATTGACTGTTATATTGACTTTTGATAGGGGTAATTTCGTCTTTTAATTTTCTAAATAACAGAAATCCCTCCAAAATGAACTGATTTGACAACAAATCTTTCTTTTTATTTTCTTCGTCTTTTATATGTACATTTTTACTGATTGAAGCCCTAGTTTTCATATTTCTTCTTCGAAGAAATTCACGAAATCTATTCATCTAGTATGTCAAGAATGGAGAAACAGCTGGTGCCCAGATGTTATTGTGGAAGTTTGTGCAAGGTGAAGACCTCTTGGACTGGCAGGAACCCGTCTAGATGATTTGCAACTTGTGACGCGAAGGAGGTTCGATTTTCCAAGGTTTTTGCATTCTTCAGTGTTGATTCACTGTAAATGGGTCTTCTTCAATTTCTTTTTTTTTTCTTTTTTGTAATATAGGGTGATGATGGAAGAGATGGTTGTGGTCTTTTTCAGTGGTTGGACCCTGAAATTTGTCGTCGACCTAGTGAAGTAATACCTGGTTTATTGCGAAGAATGAGAGAGATGGAGAATGAGCTTGAAGCTAGTAGAATGGATCTTGTAAAAGCTGAAGAAAGAAATTTTGAATTGAAAATGCAGACAATAAAACTTAAGAAGTTACATTTTTTCTGTGTAATAGGTTGGATTGTATGGCTTGTACTACTATAACTTCCTTAACAAGATTGTTGGTGTTGTTAGTTAGGTGATATGATGAACTAATACACTTAGGTTGATGATTTGTATTGTTGTTGTTGTTGAAATGAGTATTATCAATCTTTCCCATTTAAGCCTGCTATCAAAGAGTATGAGTATTATGAATCATGTATTGGATATGATATTAAACCTTGAAACCAATTGAAATTTGCATAGCAAAATTGTGTGCTGAATGCAAGTAAACAAAAATTGAACAATTTGCTAAGACAGAATAAATGAATTGATTCCATAAATGGATATTAACATTGCACAGGAAAACAGATATCATTGTTTATTTATCCAAACTAGTGCAGCTACCTTTACAGCACACTTTACAACACACTTTAAGCACAACCAGACAAGGAGCCAATATAACAAATTGGGCATTGACCAAAATAATCCAAAAAACCACAAAAGATTCTCTCCCCCACATGGGTGCTGGCCACTTTGAATCACTTGCTTTTAGGTTGTTTTCTTAGGTGTGAGTACTTATTTCTATGGCCACCTTCTCCCAGCTAAGCTCTTCCAAAATCAGCATATGACTTTCCAGCCATTGATCTTGTGGATCTTCTTTGTGGATGTTCTTGTACTCTTGCAACGTGTGTTGTTGAACCTCTACCCTTACCCCTACCCCTACTATTAGATGTGTAAGCTTGAACTTCTGAAATGATATCTTCCATTCTCTTAAGAAAAACCTCTGTTGGGTGAAATTCCATATCTGCATTCTCTGGTGTTGGATCTTCGTGTGCTACTGTTGTTGCTTGAACTTCCTCTTATGCTGTTGTTGTTTGAACCTCCTCCTGTGCTGTTGTTGCTTGATCATCATGCGCTATTGTTGCTTGACCATCCTCTACATTTTGCATTCCTTCTATTGGTTGTGATGCATTTCCATGGCCTTCATTATGCTATGTTGTGTGACTCTCTCCAACCTACAGAAAACAATGGAATATCAGAGTATGTAAATGAACGTGAGCTTCTGAAATTAATGAATACTTTACCTGAGTACTCTGTCTACTTTGTTTCTTTCGTTTATTAACCTTTGTTCTTGTTCCTGCTTCCTATGTTTGAGTGGACTGTGTTTTCTGCTGGGGGATTTGAACTGCTTGGTGTTGACTGTCTAGGTATGGCATTAGGATTGATGATTGTACACTTTGCCCTATTATGCCCTCGAACAACACAATTTCCACAGTGTATTATAACCCTTCTTCTTATCCTCCTGCCATGATCTTTTGCTTCTTCAATATTTCTCTTCCTTGCTTTCCTTGACCTTCCTGTTTGTTTGTATGCTCTTGGAGGGTGCAATTGAACCCCATCTCCTTTGGGCCACATATCCTTGCCATTTATAGGTACTAGCACATGATCATACAATTTGTTAAAAGTCTCAATGTTGTAATAGGCTTCAACAAAGGCATGAGGATTTTGGCCATCCTGTGAAGTGCAAAAATTTCATGTGCACAAGTATAGCAGTTAGGCTCCATACTTCACAACTGCACCAATTTTTGCGCAAATCAACAATAAACTGTTGTCCATATGGACCTTTTACTTGGTAACCGTCTAAACCATTCCAAACATGTTTCCACTCCCTAGATGTAATTACAGCTTCTTCTAATTTCTCTCTGATCTTGGGGGTCCAATGGCCTTTAGGTTGTTTTCTCATCCACAATCTCCTTTTCTGAATCCTTTCCATAGCTAACTCTCTGATCCCTTCCACCATAGATTAGGGGTTGATTCCTCACTTCAAGAATATAAGAATTAAAGGATTCACATAAATTATCACATAGCATTTCACTCTTTACATGTGCTAGAAAAAAAGCTTTCACCTAGTTTTCCTTCCTAGGCCCATTAACCACCCATCTATAGGCATCCTTATCATAAGATTTCAACTCCCTCATTGCATTCTCATACAACATATTGTTGCTAGACCTAGCAATCTTCCATAGCATATCTTTTAAAGGCTTACCTCTGTGTAGTTTCTTGAAATTACAGTACATGAGTTGAACACAGTACCTGTGATCACAGTTAGGTAGCACCTTAGCAAGAGCAACATCCAAACCCTGCAAATAACATGTAACAAATCTTAATGTTAAGTATTGAATTCATATCTATTTAGTATTATGAATTGTTTGGACTTCTTACCTTCTGTCTACCGGATATGAATGTCAAAGCATAACCACCATTTGGAATTTGCAAATCCCTCTCTAACAATTCAAAGAACCACTTCCACTATTCAGTTGCCTCTTTTTCAACCACATCTTAAGCAATTGGCCACCATCTATTACTGCTATCACTACCAATTACACTTAGCAATTATCCTGGGAATACTCCTTTGATATGACAACGATCAACCCCAATTATAGGTCTACAATGGGCTTTCCATCCATTTTTTAAACTTCCTAGAAAAATGTACATCCTTTGGAATCTTGGTTGAAGGCCATGTTCCCTAAAATTTTCATGGACAATCTCAACTGTTGAGTCAGGATGGGTTCTTAATAATTCTTCCCTGTAATCCCATACTCTCTTATACTGCTCAACCCTATCCCCTTCAATCGTTGAGGTTGCCAATCGTCTAGCATTGTATGACTTGGTTTTACTTATCTCTGCCTTGTACTCTTCGTCAATATTCTGTCTTATTAGTTTTATAAGCATCTATGGGTTCACCTTGAACCTTTCAATATACTTTTGTACTTAGCTGTGATATGCCTATTCCTCCACTCATGATTACAATTACTGTGCGACAAGTTCATAGACTTGACCACTAAATCCTTACTCTCAGTTGCCTTTTCAATGCTTGCAAAAGTGAACCACTTGCACTCTTTTGTTCTACATATGGCCCTTACTCTTTTTGGTTTACTTGGCCTAAACCTGCAGTTCTTCCCATCTCTAATGCATAAATTGCTAACAGCCTCCTTAAACTCTTCCCCACTTACAAATCTCAACCCTATTTGAAATGTGGGGTTCATCATGTCCCTAGAACCATCAAAATATGTGTACCTATTCACATACTCTACACTGTCCTCTTCACTGTCCTCAAGCCCACTGCCAATTCTGTCTTCTTGTACATGATCAAATCCTTCTCCTTCATGTTGTGTGTTATCACTCACATGTCTTGGCTGTATTCTTCTAACCCTTCTTCCTCTGCTTCTAGTTGTTTCAGCTTCATGGTGAACTCTATCATTTGTTGTACCTCCTATTTCAGCTTCTTCTGCAGTCTCCTATGTATATCAATCAAACAACTCATCATCATTACAATATTAGTCACCCTCGGTGAAATTTTCATAATCCTCATCCTCTTTATCTTCTTCATCTCTGTCAATTGACCTTTCTTCTTTGTCATTTCCTTCTTCTTGCACCTTAGCTTCTTCTTGATCTCTGTCAGTTGCTATATTTGTTTCATCATGTATCTCAGGTTCAGGTTCAGGTTCATGCACCTCAGCTTCTTCTTGATCCCTGTCAACTGCTATGTTTGTTTCTTCTTGACTGTTTTGCTCAACCTGAACATCAATCTACCTACTTTTTTGTTGTGGTTGTTCATGTGTTTACTCTAGTTGCATGGCCACCAAATGAGCTCATTCACCCTGTTCATGTACTTCCAAATCAGCATTGACAAGCTAAACATTACTTTGCTCATGTACCTCAACCCTGTCAGCCTGTTCACTTTGTTCAAATCTGATAGGATGAACATCACTTTGTTCATACTCCTCAACCCCCTCAGTTTCTTCAGTTTCTACTACTTTATTCCCATCTCTGTCATCTATGTCATATTCAACTGCTTGTCCAAATTGCCCCTCCGTACTTTCTGTCAAAACTTAACCTTCAGGTTGTACTACAACTCCACCTATATCAACATTTCCTTCTTCTCTTCCTTCAACATTTCCTTCTCCTGTTGCTTCTTCTCTCACTATTTGATGTGATTCAACTCTTACATTATCTTCCATCTCAACCTAGGTTATTGTCTCCACCTATGAACATGAGTCAACTTGGGGAATTGCATCAACTTGTGTAAGTGACTCAATTTGAGAACATGACTGAACTTCAGTCTCAAAAGTACTGCATGAGCTTTCATGCCATCCTAATAACAAAGGCTTCTTCCTACTAATGTTATGCTTCACTTTTAGTTTCCTAACAGGGTAACTTGGTATTTCATCATCTAATTGTTCAATAACAATTGAGCTTTTTACAGGTTCCAACTTCATGTATGGTTGAGATTTCAGGATTTTGATGACAAAATTTTGGCTCTATTTTCATAGTAAAACTCAATAACCTTGAACCTTGGAACCCACTCACACATACTCAAAATATCTGAATCTCTTGCCACTAATCTCAGTCCAGTTTTGTAATCACCTATAGGTTCTAAGTAGCAGTACAACATAGAACCCCTTTCTTTAGTTATTTTCTTCAACATTGCATTTATGTCCAAAATACTCAGCCTATCTCTATCACAGTAATCGACATATTTCCACTTTCCACCTTTGATACTACGATACCCCTTTTCTTCATACCACTCTGCCCCATAACAAAACTTTAATGTAAAAAGGTCATCATCACAGTCTATACAAACAAGCAGAGGTAAAAATCAACACCTATTACCAACAGGTAAACAAATAGAGGTAAAAATCATAAAGTAATTTACCCTTATAAAGGTGAAAAAAACTCAGGTAGAGGGAGTACTAAAGCAATTTATGACCAATTACAAACACCCATTAAGCAAAAATCATAAAGTAATTTACACCCATTAAAAACACCCATTAATTACCATCAACGTAAAAAAAAAAAAAAAAATTCAACAAGGCGAAATTGTCCAGATTTTAGGATAAATATACCCCGACAGCAATTTCCTTACCATAAAGACTGAAGGTCTACGTGGTTGTGGTTACTATGTTGGATTTTCCACTCAAATGGCATTTTGTTTTTCTAATGTTCTTCAAGACTCAGCAAAAACCCTATATTTTTCACTAAATTTTTAGCTATTCAATCGAATAGAAGGAAGAAACGAAAGAAAAGATGAAGAAGAAGCGCAAAGATTCAAATTTTTTCCTTTTTTCTTTAACTCTTGAACTCCCCGCAATTTTCTATATGCATGGAGGGAATGAAGACAGTTGAAAATTAAAAGACGAAATTACCCCCATCAAAAGTCAACATAACGGTCAATTTTAAGATTTAACGGTAAAATTAGATAGGAGTGCTAGTTTAAAACCAAAAAAAAGTTGAAGTATCAGTTTAGGTCGAAAAAAAGTTTAGGTGAACTCCCGCAATTTTCTATATGTATGGAGGGAATGAAGACAATTGAAAATTATAAGACGAAATTACCTCTGTCAAAATTCAATATAATGGTCAATTTTAAGAATTAACGGCAAAATCAAACGGGAGTGCTAGTTTAGAAACAAAAAAATAAAATAAAATTGGAGTATTAGTTTAGGTCCAAAAAAAGTTTAGGTGCAAAAGCGACAATTTAAAAAAGTTCAGGTGTCACCAGAATACTTTGCCCATATATTTATAATACATTATAGGTGCTTAATTTTATTTGTGGTGTATTTTAAGTCCTTTAATTTTTCTTCTTAACTCTTTTAATACCTTAAGTTATTAATTTTGATAAAATAATTATTGTGTTAATTAGTTAAGTGTCAATATTGATCAAACATGTTTTTTTAATATTAGGTCCTTGAACTTCAATAAAATATGACTATTTATTTATTATTATTTTTTTTTAAAAAAAAAGAAGATAAAATTAAATTCTAGTGTTATCAATATATATTTTGTTTATTTGTCAATAAGGCGTTGTTCAGTTGACAGCAGCCTGACTTATGATTCGAGAGGTCATAAGTTCGAGACATGACAGAAGCAAAGATGCTGCAAAATGTAAATATATATATATAATAAATTTTAGTTTTATCACTTAACTTACATTAAGTATAAAGATGAGATACTAAATTTCATAATTTATCATATAATAACAAATTTAATTAGTGAATTTTTTAAATATATAAAATATGAAATAATATTAATTTAATAATATTTATAATATATTTAAAAGTTATATTTTTTTCTAAAAAATAATTATTTAATTAATCAAAATAACAAATAAATATTAAAAGCTTTAAAAAAAAAAAATAATAAAACTTGTTATTTGAAGGACAGTCCTAGTAGGACTCTTGTAGGGTTAATTTGTTTGGGATTCCTTTACAGAACTAGTTTCGAAGGAATCCCATTAGAATTGAATGAGTATTATTATTATTATTTTAAAAGAAATATATATATATATATATATATATATAGATTTTGAAATTTGAGGCACTTTTAATTCTATCGTGTCTCGAACTTATGATCTCTTGGATCATAAGTGAAATTGCTAATAATCAAGTGGCACCTTCTTCACAATATATATATATATATATATTATAATTAAAAAATAAATAAAATCTATCTTATTATTTCTGTACAGGATCTCCTAAGACATATTTTAAGATATTGACTACGTTACCAACAAAAATAAAACACATATCCGTATTAAAAAACTAAGACCTTTAACTTTTTTTAAATCAATATTTATTATTTTTTAAAAAATAAAAATTATAATTTCATTATAAAAAATTAAATTTATAATTTTTTTTTTAATGTGATTATAAGTCTCAAAAATTTTTGATCAAATGTATTTGGTCATCCATTTACAAAATTAGAAATTTTGGACAAATCAACAAATATTAACCAAGCATTCAAGGGTAAAATTGCCTTTTTGAATAATTAAAAAGAAAAAAAATGGAAGGAGTAACTAAATTCCTTCTGTTTCTTATTTCCTTTTAAAATAAGGAACAAATTTACGCATTCTCATTTTTGTTTGAAATTAAAACTATTTCTTCTTCTTACAAAGCCTCCGAAATTTATGGGAGTTGTTTTTCATTGTTTTTCTCTATTTTCCATTTCCATTTTTTTTTTTTGGGCATATAAATTGTAAAAAAAAAAATTCCTCACGTTTGTTGTTTTTGACTTTCTTGAAAAAGTTGGTTACTTTTCTTTATAATATTTAACATTTACCAACAAAAAAGCATTATAATATTTCACTATTGAAATTTTAAATTCAATTTAAAAAACATATTTAATTTAACTTTTTTTTCATTTTTTTTTTTGAAAAAAGTATTTGTACATATATATTCCTGTCTAAAACAAAATAAAGACTAATTAAAAGGTACAATAATAGTTTCTGTTTTCAAATTATACATTTCTATATATTTGGACTACTATTTTTTTAAATATATATATATATATATATATTATTCTATTGGCAAATTGGCACATTTAGTCCCCAAACTATGGGCATTTGGTGATTAAGGTCCCTATTCTATTTTTTTGGTGAAAT
>JAXGGT010041205.1:0-12117 GCA_035583425.1 Marsdenia floribunda
CTTTGTAGGAAAAGGATTAAGAGTTTGATAATAAAAATAATAATATTTAAATAAATAATGAATATTACCATAATGCCCTTTTTTAAAAATAAAATAAGATGAGAATGATAAAGATAACCAATATTATCATAATGCCCCTTAAAACATAAATATGGAAGTAAGGGATATTACCATAATGCCTTTTTTTAAAAAAAATAAATATGGAAGGAATAGATATTACAATAATGCCCTTTAAAAAAAATAAATATGGAAATAAGGAATATTATCTTAATGCTCTTTGAAAAATAAATATGGAAGTAAGGAATATTATCAGGTTTAAAAATTAAAGCAATTTACTTTTGGAAAGGCACATCCTTTTGTGTGGTCATACACTAAAATGTTGCTTCTTGGAATCTCTAATACTATGCATACATCCATTTAGAGTCGCACCACGGAACGTGTATTTGTATGGCTGTTGTGCAACTTCAGGACAAGCAAATCTAATACCTTGCATCATCTCAAAACCTAGAAAAAAAATCATATATATATATATAGGAGAAAGGAGATAGACTATTGTCCTTTGGTAGTTGGTACCCATATGTATATTGATGTAGCCGAAAAGTCCTGTATTCAAAATGTGATGTGGCCGAATGATCTTCTTGAGGGATCCTTCGGTTAAGTACCGGCAAAAGATGGGGGAGATGGGTTTATCCCCCAAAGAAGCTCCGATGCTTAAGTTAGTAGTCTGTCCAATGATAAGGTCAAACTCCAAAGTAAAGGGATTAAAAGCACTTAGCTTTTTGGGAGACATTAATTGTTTATATAGGAGACAAATCTCCAAATAGTTTAGTAGTTTTCCAATGTGGGATTTAGATAATCCCAATGTAAAACCTCTTAAGGGTAAATAATTCAATTCGATTTATAATTAGGCATAAATAATTATATATTTATGCCTATAAACCCCACAAGCCCTTTTTTTTTTTTTTTTTTTGCATTCGGCTGGATCAGCCGAAAGGTAAATATAGATAGGGGTGGCCGTAGAAACTGAAAGGTATATTAGAAATATGAAAGATAATTGGAGGCAAAAAAGGATGGGAGTACATTCGGTTATAGAGCTGCCGGTGGAAAAGTGAGACATTCTGAAAAAGAAATGTTAGGATATTAATAGTTGTCAATTGAAATCAAAAGGGTGCAGCCTTTGTGCAGATATCAAGGGCCGTATGCTGATGTGGCACCTTGAATATAGGAAATAATAATTAAAAATTATGAAAAGCAGCGCGAGCATTTAATAGGAGAGAGAAATGGTGTCGTATCAAAGAAAGAAAAAGAGAAAGAAAGTGTGATGTTGAAACACTTTTGCATTTGAACTTTTGAAACGCTCCTGCATTTCTCTCGTTTGCTATTGTGCATCATTTGAGTTCTACTTCATTGTTGCTGGTGACACTTGCTGTTAGAGCGGACTGCGAAGCATTTTGTTGGCCAGAAATGTTGGTTATTACGAGTTTGAAGAAAAAGATCCGTAAGTTGGATGTATTCCTTGAATAATGAATTTTTGTGTAAAGCATGAACAAGCATTGTGAGTTAAATATGTAAACATTTATGGTTTTGAAATTTTGCTGGAAAAGATGTATGAATGTAAGCATGTAATGTGTTTGATAGTGGTTCAAAATGAATAAAATCACATTGAACATATGAAAACATAAGATAAAATATGTATGTATATATGTGTTTCTGGGTTTGTTCAATTTTACCTTTGAATATGATAAATAGAGGCAAAAGAACTGATAAAAATGTTTGTGTTTCGATTATTATTGCAGTGAATAGTGCGTGATTTTGTGTTTGCATCTTCGTTGAATCGAAACTTATAATGGCTCATCGTAAATCTGCAGGTAACTTTCGGTTAACTTCTTCGTCTGAAGACTTGTAATTTTGAATTTTGATATATAAAGATAGAATATGGCTGATAGTAACGAGAATATAGGATTGTCTGGAAGTGAGCTTCCGGATATAGAAACAGAGGTAGAAAGATTAGGACCGGTTAGGGAAGGAAATAAATTCGTCTGCATTAGGTATAGATGTCAAGGGGTAGAATTTGATTTTCCATATTTAGAGGAAAATATAGTAGCCGAAGGGATGAACTATAGACAGCTCTTATTGACAAGGTGTCCAAGGATAAAACCTGCACCAAGAAAGTTAGCGATTGATGAGGGGCCAAATTCGGAAGTTCCTCAATACCGAACGTAGGTATTGGCTTGTACACAATTAGAAGGCATATGGGAATTTTATAGTTTCCCTGTTAGCTATCGGACAATCTGTCCTGGGCCGGAGGGTAGGGTTCATAAGTCGCCAAAGGGTTGTATTACTACCTATAAGGCACATCTGCGGGTGGGGTTGCTGTTTCCTCTACACCAGATTTTTGAAGACATCTATATTTATTACAATATAAAATTTGGTCAATTGGCGCCGAATGTGATTCGGGCAACTGTAGGTTTTTTGATGGCCTTCCGGGCATTCGGCTGCCAAGTGACTTTAGAACTGTGGAGAAGGCTGTTCTATTCAGGTCAAAAACATACCACAGTGGAAGGGAGGGGGTCTTTTATATTACCCGGAGGAGCTCTCGGCCAGCTATCACCGGTCTTTCCAGTATTCACTCCTGGAAGGATGAATTTTTTTATGTGAAGAATTCTACAATAAGAGATTCAGGGATGTGTGTGGAGTGGAACACTATGAAGAAATAGTGCAATGAATTGCCAAATGTGGCCAGACAATATCTGGAAGATGAGAAAATACTAAAAGTAGTTTTTATTTTGACTTAGTAATTGGAATAGATTGGCCAAAGGAGTTGATGGTATATCCTGGGTTGGAATATGGGACGCGGCTCGATATCCGATTGCTATGTATGTAGAAAATAATTAGAAAATATAAGTATATTACTGAATATTGAATAACTTATATATTCTATTGTATGTGCAGGAAAATCTTTAGTTGCTCGGATGCTGTCCGGAGGCTCGTCAAGCAGCCGAAAGAGAGGTGCTACAAATGCTGTCGGTAAATATTAAATTTGTAAAATGTAAAATTTAAATTTTGTTACCATGTTGAAACTGACATTTGTTGAAAATATTTTTATGTATATAGATGAAAAGCTAGGCAGAACGGTTACTGAGGCCATGCCAGAAGAAGTTGCTGTTGTCCAACCTCCGGTGGTCTAATTAGATCCGGAAGGATCAGAGAATGTGGACCACAAAGCGCTTGCTCTCCGAAAACAGAGGAGGTTGGAGAAGCAACCAATGGCTGAAGGGAGTCGGAAGAGGAAGGCTCCGAAAGGGGCTCGGGAGCTGAGATATTCCAACCGGATTGGAATATCAAGGTAACAGATGCAATCATCACGCCGGAGGGTGCAGAAGAATTTTTCATGAAATGCATGCCTCCGGTGGATATGGAAGGGTTGAAGAATGAGACCAATTCGAATCTTATTCATGCGATGATGTTTCGGAGGTACCAGGTAAGGATAATGCAATTAATTTTATATGTGAATGAATAATAGTGGAAATAAATTAACAAAGTGTTAATCCGCAGGCGATGTCATTGACAATTGAAATTGTTCGTCGATTTGTGGTGACGTTCCAAAATAATAACCGGCTTCGAGAAGAGAGAGAGAAGAATGCTCTCGAGCTGGGACAAGTGCGCATGGTAAAAGATAAAGCCGAAGCTGATGCAGATGTTTTAAGGAAAAAATGTGCTGAACTGGAAGTTTCTCTGGCTTCGGCTAAAGACAAAGCAAAAAGAGAAAAAGAGGCGCGCATTAAATGGGAAGCTGAAGCTAAAAGGCTGGCCGAAAGGTATGAAACAACAGATGGCCAAATTAATACTGTAACATCAAATGCAGTGTTAACAGCTTTTCTACGAGATGAAAGATGTGGCAATCTCTTTACTCGCGTTAGTCAGTCGGTAGCTGGGGAAGCTTTTAGCCTAATGGAGCAGCGTGTGCAAGAATTGTATCTTGAATATCAACTGCCGAAAGATCTCCAAGGTCTGGCTGAAGCTGCCAAAGCTAATGTGTATCCCTGGGATGGTGGAGACTTTGATTTGGAAGAACTGACAAAACCACTTCCTGGGGAAGAAGAAGAAGGTGGTGAAGAAGTACAAAATGAGGATAATGAAACGGTGAACACAGAGCTTCCGGAAAGCTCAGTGCAGCCGAATGTTAACTAACTGCCTTCTTCTTGTAACAATTAGGATAAATTTTAAGATTTTTGAATGATACTCTTTATAAACAATATATTTATTATTGAAATGAGATGACTTGACTTTTTGTTTATAATATGAAGTATGAGTAATATTGAATTGGAAGGTTAATTGAATAAATTATTACCAATAAATTGAATAAGTGTTCAGCCGAAAGGTGAACTTATAATGATATTGAAAATATAAAGGCAACCTGAATAATGAGAAATAACATAACTTTCATTAGTAACAATTAAAATGTTACAGGGAATGAAAACTATGCATAAAATTGTAAAATAAGATATATCAAGGATAATATTTCTTCAAATTCTGTGCATTCCATGATTTGGCAATAGTTTGTCCGTTGGTATCTTTTAGCCGATAGCTGCCATTGGTATTAACCTTAGAAACAATGTAGGGCCTTTCCCAAGTTACATTTAACTTTCGGTTAGGATCTTGTCGGCTAACTTCATTTCTTTGGAGGACTAGATCCAACGGCTAATTGTGATGGTTTCACCTTTCGGTTCTTATAAGCTGCTAATTGCCGTTTATAATGACTTTCTCCGGATGCAGCATTTGTCTGGAGGTGCTCCAAAAGATTTAAATTTTCAGCAATTTTGTGATCATTCCATTCGGGTGAAAAATTATCCAAACAAAATGAGGAACTACCAATTTCTACAGGAAGCAATGCATCAATGCCAAAACATAAGCTAAACGGACTTTCCTTGGTTCGTGAATGAGGAGTTGTATGGTATGACCATAAAACACTCGGCAATTCTTCAACCCACTTCATTTTAGCATTGTTGAGTCACTTCCGGAGGCCCTGAACGATGGTTTGGTTTGTCACTTCTGTTAATCCGTTAGTTTGTGGATAACCAACAGAAGTAAACCGATGATCTATATGAAGCTCTTGGCAGAAAGTCTGGAATTCTTGGGCTTCAAATTATTTGCCATTGTCTGTGACTAAGATTTTGGGAATGCTGAATCTTGTGATAACTTCATCCCAAAAGAACTCTTTTATCTTTCGGGCAGTGATGGAAGCGAGTGCTTTGGCTTCAACCTATTTAGTAAAATTGTCGATTGCAACAACAAAAAATTCCTTGCTTCCGGCTGCCTTTGGAAAAGGACCAACAAGATCTATACCCCATTGGTAGAAAGGTATGTGATTACTTAAAGAATGAAATTCAGCTGCCGAAAGGTGATGTATGTTGGCATGCAGTTGGCAGCTAGTACATTTTCAGACAAGCTCTGTGGCATCCGTCTCCAAAGTAGGCAAGAAATAGCTAACTCTCATGACCTTTCGGGCTAAGCTGTGAGCTCCAATATGGGCATTGCAGATGCCTTGATGGACCTCCCGGAGGACATAATTGCCTTCGTTTGACGTAATACATTTAAGTAAAGGCCATGAAAAATGACGTCGATATAAAGCATTATCAAGAAGAACATACCGATAAGCGGATGTCCGAATGTTCTTTGCTAGAAAGGAATCAGGTGTTAGTGTACCATCCTTGATGTAAGCTAAAATAGGATCCATCCATGATGGATCATTATTGATGGAGGCAACAATCGGCAAGTCAATGGATTTTCGCGTGAGAGGCTCCATCCATGTACCATCAATATCTGCACCTTTATGAAGTTTAGATAAAAAATTAGCTTCAGTATTTAGCTTTTGGGAAATGTGCTCAACCTGAATGTAAGAAAAATGAGGGAACAAAGAAGAATCTAACTCTAAATATTTCTTCATATTTTTTTCTTTGGCGTCAAAATTGCCATTTATTTGTTCGGCAACAACCTGTGAGTCAGTTTTGACCAGAAGGTTCCGGATCTGCAAAGATCGAGCAATATTAAGACCAGCAATGAGTGTTTCATATTCAGATTCGTTATTGCTTATTGGGAAGGTATACTTTAGAGCATAATAAAGTTTTGTACCTTCCAGTGATGTGAATGCGAGGCCAACTCCTTTATTAGATTCGGTAGCTGAACCATGAACATTCATGGTCCAGCAATCCTGCAATGGAGGAATATGAGTGTCAGGAAGGGGGACCGATTTATCTGAAGAAATAGTACATTCAATAATGAAATCTGAAAGTGTTTGAGCATTTATGATCTTTCAGTTAGTGTATGTGATGTCATACTTCGAAAGTTCAAGTATCCAATGCATCATTCGGCCACTAACATTCGATTTGTGAATGAGTTGTCGAGTGGGAGCGTGGTATGCATTATTATTGTGTGTGCTAGAAAATATGGCTTCAACTTCCGCGCTGTTACTATGAGGACAAAAATATGTTTCTTCAAAGTGGAATACCGAGATTCAGCTCCTTGGAGAACATGGCTGACGTAATAAACAGGTTTCATGCTTGAACCTCGAAAGGCGCATAAAATAGAGCTAACAGCCATAGGATAAATTGAAGTATATAAGTGGAGTTCCTCTTCCGGCTGGGGGGAACCAGCAAAGGGGGAGAAACTAACTGAGTTTTAATGTGTTGAAAGGTACTTTCGAATTCGGGAGTCCAAATGAAGTGTTTTGGATTCCGTAAAAGCTGATAAAAAGGAAGGGATGTTTCCCCAGCCTTTGAGAGGAATCGGCCCAAGGCAGCTATTTGGCCGCTAAGGCGTTGGACCTCTTTGGTATTGCGGGGTGATTGAAGCTTATGAATAGCATCAATCTTTGATGAATTGGCTTTGATACCTTATCTAGATATCATAAAACCAAGGAACTTGCCTGCTTGAACACCAAAGGAACATTTGGCTGGATCTAATTTAAGGTCATGGCGTTCAAATGTGAAAAAAGTTTCGGCCAAATCATCTAAAATATCAATTTGTGTCTTTGATTTGACTAAAATATCATCAATATAAGCTTCAATGTTTCAGCCTAATTGAAGTTGAAATATTCGGTTGATTGCATCTTGAAAATCAGCACCAGCGTTTTTAAGGCCGAAAGGCATTCGAGTATAATAGTAGAGTCCTTGAAGAGTGACAAAAGATGTTTTTTCTTTGTCCTCTATGGCCATTTAGATTTGATGATACCCTTTATGGGCATCTAAGAATGAAAGTAAAGCATATCCGGCAGTGGCATCCACCAATTAGTCAATTTGTGGAAGTGGAAAAGGCTTTTTTGGAATGACTTTATTGAGTGAAGTAAAGTCAATACAAACTCGCCATTTTCCACCTGGTTTTGGCACAATTACCAGATTAGCCAGCCATTGAGGAAACTGAACTCTACGAATGATGCCTGCTAATAGAAGATCTTGAACTTCCTTCCTCAAAACTTCTTGTTTAGCTGGAGGTAGGATTCGGCGTTTTTGAACAATTGGCTTGGTATCCGAAGGAATGCCAAGACGGTGCTCAGAAAAAGAACGAGGAACTGAACCGAGATCAGTTGATGACCAAGTGAAGACATGTTCAAATTTTGCAATCAAATCAATAATTTGAAATTTGAGTCTAGGAGGAAGGGAAATACTAAGCTACACCTTTCTATCAGTATGAGTAGTGTTGATTTGAAATTCTTCCAAAGTGTCAAATGGTTCTATCCTTTCGGCCTGATCTGTTTCCACTTTAGCCGGAGGTGGTTCTGACACTGGAGGGGGAACTAAGGAAGCTTGATAACAAGTTTTGGCAATATGAACATCGCCTTTGATGGACCAAGGGCTTGATGAAGATGGGACAATCAATTCATTGGTGAAGGTTGAAACTTGGGCTTTCATTGCATTTTGAGCTGGACGTCCCATGATGATATTATAGGCTGTGGGAATATCTACCACCAAGAAAGTGAGATTTTGTTGCTGAATGTTTGATTTTGGACCCCATTCCACATTCAAATTAACTGTGCCCATACTGTAAGTTGTAGTTCCGGAGAAACTAATGAGTGAGATTTTATTGGTTGTGAGTGCAGAAGATGGAAGCTGCATTTGTTGGAAGACCTAGTAGTAAAGAATGTTGGCAGAACTACCGGTGTTGACCAAGATGCGCTTAACAAGGAATGATCCCACCTGTAAAGACACTACCAAAGGTATGTCATCCTTAAGTGAATAAAAGGAATCAGATACCTTCTGCCGTTTGTTTGATGATGCTGAAAGGCAAGGCTTGCCAGCAGCTATGACATGAATGACTCTCGGTATTGAATCAAACTGAGCCGGAGGTTACTCTGGAGCTGGTGCTGAAGGCTATTGAAGATATTCAGTCAGTGAACCTCTCTTTATGGCCGATTCCGATTCCCATTACAAAGAATAGCATTCTTCAGTGGTATGACCAGTGTCTTTGTGGAAATGACAATACAAATCTGGGTTTCGACGTTCAGAATTCGGCATCATGGGTCTTAGTGGTCGAAGAATACCCAAACATTCCACTTTTTGCAAAATCAAAGCACGAGGGGCATTCAAAGGGGTGAAATTAGGGTTGCAGAATTGGCTGGAACGTGGAGGTATGGAATTATTGTTGTTCTTATTAGTGTTGTTGTTATTGTTGTAACGTCTATTGTTGTGACGGTATTGTTGAGGTTGTGGCCTGGAAGGTATGAACAAATCATGTTGTGGGTGATTATATTGTGGGGCGGAAGGTTGTGAAGCAGTGTTATTTTGTTGTGGAGCCTTCAGAGTGTGTGACTGAAGGCCACGATCTTGAAGTGGTTGGTAGGAACCAAAGCCGGAAGCAGAAGAAGGATTGTTCTTGTTCTTATTGCAGCGATTGAAGCGAGGGTCCGACTTCAGAGCTTCTTCCTTCTCCAGTTGTCTGAGTTCCACTTTGGAGCACTCAAGTTCTTCTGCCCGAATCCACTTGCAGACTTTGGCAAAAAGATCTTGAAGAGTTTGCGGCTACAGTGTGTTTAATTTAGAGGAGTTTTGGCCAGGACGAAGACCATTGATGAAGGTTTCGATGTACGTAGCCTCCGTACAATTGTAAACATGATGTGTTTCTTGATTGAATGCAGACTTTAGCAAAAAGATCTTGAAGAGTTTGCGGCTGCAGTGTGTTTAATTTAGAGGAGTTTTGGCTAGGACGAAGACCATTGATGAAGGCTTCGATGTACGTAGCCTCCGTACAATTATAAACATGATGTGTTTCTTGATTGAAACGTTTCTGATATGCTGCTAACGTCTCATCCTTCCGTTGCCAAATGTTATGAAGATGAATGCGTGGCTTCTTCTGTGTACGGCTTCCTACAAAATGCTGCAAAAATTGCTTACCAAGTTGATCGAAAGATGTTATGGATCCAGCGGGAAGTGTGCCAAACCAGTCAAAGGCTTGACCTGATAGGGTAGTAGGGAAACAGTGACAAAGAAACATGCCATTAGCAACATGCAGGACCATGAGAGTGGTGAAATGTTTAATGTGAACTTCCGGATCAGTAGAACCATTATATTTCTCAAAATGAGGCATTTTGAATTTATCAGGGAATGGAACATCACGATATTTAGGCTTCAAAGGATTGGATTCAAAGATATTCCATGCAGTTTCTGGCTGTTGGAACTTTGGTAGAATAAGTTGCATTTGAGCATATAGTTCCTTGATCTTAGCATCAGCTTCCGGAGTTGGAACCACAGGTGTGCTGGTGGTGTTTGTTGAAATTTGTTTCAGAGTTGGAGAATCAAAGCGAACTGATGTTAGAGCTGGTGCAACTGGCTTCGCTGCAGCCGAAGGAAGGGGAGCAGTAGCAGGGATGGTAGGAGCTGCAGCAGGAGGAACAACATTGTGGACGAGAGGTGGAGGTACATGCTTATGATAAGCGTCAATTTGAGGAGTTGGTATATCATCAGCACCTTGGGCGGTAGATCTTGCTTCTTTCGGAAGTTTGGAAGTAGCCTCAGAATCTGAACATTTCTGACGGAGGAATTCTTTAAATTCATCTAAGTGAACAAACATGAAGTCATAATCGGCTTGTGAACGCTTGCCACGAGTAGGATGGAGGCCAATTTGTTCACGAAAAGTGTTAGTGCCAACACTTTCCTCAGTTTGTAGGTGTTGAGCTGGTTGTTTGCCATGAGCATGACGGCGAGAAGGACCATAGGAGGCAGACTACAAAGGCAGATCCTTTGAACGAGGAACCGACAGAGGGATGTTGTCAGCCGGATGTGGGCTAACATAACAATAAGTAGCTTCCGGATGTGCTGGACTGGGTCCAGAAGGATTGGCAGTGGGAGGAGTAGGATGACGGCTAGTTGTCATGAGTTGAAAAAATACCAGAAACGGTGGGCGCCAATATGATGTAGCCGAAAAGTCCTGTATTCCAAATGTGATGTGGCCAAATGATCTTCCTGAGGGATGCTTCGGTTAAGTACTTGCAAAAGATGGGGGAAATGAGTTTATCCCCCAAAGAAGCTCCGATGCTTAAGTTAGTAGTCTGTCCAATAATAAGGTCAAACTCCAAAGCAAAGGTATTAAAAGTACTTACCTTTTTTGGGAGACATTAATTGTTTATATAGGAGACAAATCTCCAAATAGTTTAGTAGTTTTCTAATGTGGGATTTAGATAATCCCAATGTAAAATCTCTTAAGGGTAAAGTAGTCAATTAGATTTATAAATATTTATGCCTATATACACCATATATATACAGGAATTGTGAAGGACAAAAAACACAAGCTTTTGTTGATAATCATGGCATCTTCTTGCTAGTACTACTTGCTGCTACAATGTTTTGCGTGAGTAAACATTTTTTTTTCCTTTTTAATTTATGATAACTTAGATCTTTAATTGTTTATTTATTTTTTAAAATCTAAAATAATAAATTTCATTTATTTTTACTAATTTAAATAAAAAAAGGATGCAGTATTAAAATACAATTTTGTTTTTTTTTAAAAAAAATTCTACAAATAACTTCAACTCAAACTTAAAATTATGTTATGTTGGAGTAAAAAAAAAAAAACTTAATTTTTTTTTTTTTTTGGAAAACCAAAAGGGACTATTATTAATTAAAAGACGCATCAATAGAAGTTAGTAAGAAACCCTCCGGAAGACCGGGGGGGGGGGGGGTACCACTTAGTGATACTAGTATGGTTTGTGCCAAATGTAGACAAAGAGTGAGCTATCACATTTGAGGCACACGTAATATACTAAATGGAAAAACTATTAAAAACTATCAACTGTTCTTTGATAAGCTACACAACATGCCTCGTATGCGACATATCTTTCTCAATCTTGTTCATTTTCTGTAGAAGAGAGACAATCTCCTTTGAATTTCACTTGTTGTATTCCTTGAATGTGTGCCCACCAAATGGCATGTAGCACTGCAAGAGCTTCCACCATTTCCACATTAGAAAAATGTGACATTATGTTACCAAATAAACCATTTAGGAAGTTCGCTGTTGTTGAGTGCACAGGTACTCCAAAACCCGCCTGTTCATTGCTCAATTCCAGAAAACACACTCATTCTTTTACTTTCCTCTCTTTTTTAACACTTTTATCACAAAATTTTCTCTCATTCTCATATTCCCTCTTTTCTTTTGATTGCTCACTCTCTTTCTTTTTCTTTTCCTCTTTCAGACTCATATGCTCTTTTCTCATTTTACACTCCCTTGCTATCTTAAGTTGATCTTCATTAGTTTGCAAAGGTATAAGAGGGGTTAATACAACAATTTGATTACTCATTTTAAAAGAGTAATGATTTTTATGCCCATCATGATTAACCTTTCTATCAAACTGCCATGGTCGACCAAGCAAAATATGACTAGCATCCATTGGTGCCACATCACAAAGAACCTCATCCTCATATCTACCAATTGAAAAGGAAATGAGTAATTTCTTGTTGACTTTTACTTCTCCACTTTCTGATGTCGCTAAAAAGCAATCAGATAAAAGGATCCAAATCAAGTAGAAAATGAACCCAAAAAATGTGAGGAAGACTATAATCTGATGTGAGTAAAAATCAGATAAAAACTAATCTCTTATTAAAAGAGAAGAGTTACAAAATATAAGAGAGA
>JAXGGT010041216.1:0-12116 GCA_035583425.1 Marsdenia floribunda
TATATACATATTAATGTAATGTAAGGGAATGGAATATGATTAGGAAAATTCGTTATTTTAGTTTCCATATTAATTTTGTTTGTATAAAAGGGTCTCTATTTTTTATTTTTGGATAAATGAATCAAAAAATTGGCCAGTTTAATCCTCTAACTATTTTTATTAATTAACATAAGTCTACAATCTTTTTTTTTTTTACTTGTTAAGTCTCACATCTTTTTACGACCAACTTGTTAAGTCCTTCCGACGAAAATTTTAAATTTTCCGGCCAAAATTTATCACATGTCGGGCACGTGATGATTTTTTAAGGGCAAAATCGTCCTTACACTGTTTCACTCATTAAAAGAAAAAATAAAAAAAGCCCCAACAAAATTGTAAAAACGAAAGGGGGATCGGGCCAAGGAGATGTCAGACTCCTTCTTTTCAATAATTCAGCCACATCTGAATCTCTCCATCCTCTTCTTTTGTTTGGTTTGAAATGTGTCAAGATCAGTCATGATGATTCCTGGTTTATTAAGAAAGATAAATACGCTTGAGGCCGAAAAAGCAGCTCGCAATAAAAGGATGAAGATTTTGCAGACTGGAGTTCTCCAATCCGATTTGGCTTTGAGCACAAAAAGATCGGCAAACATAGCAGCAGCTGAAGCAAAAGATTACTGCGGAAAAGAGAGAAGGATGGAGAGTGGTTGTCTGACCTTTACAACAGTATCAGCTCCTTTGACACCTGCTACTTCTCTTACACACAATACTTCAAATTATTGTAGGCCAACCGTTTGTTCTTTCCTTCTTCATTAACTGCTGAAAACAGCAGCAGCAGGTGTAGTATTAGAAGAAGAGGGAGATGTGGGTTCGGTAAAAAAGCATCAAAAAAGGCTAACTTTTCTGCTAACCAAACATTAGCCAGCAACTGGGATGTCTCCAATTTTTCTGCTGCACCCTCTTGGCTGCCAAGATTTGAAGAACTCGACACCACAAATATGTTTCTTCGTCAGAGAATTGTTTTCTTGGGTTCTCGGGTTCTTACTCTTCCATTTCCAATTACTTGATTAAATATTTAATCTTTGGAGCTGGGTTTTGAATTTTCTGAATTTCCTTCTGTATTTTGAAATTATTTTCATTTTTAGATTAATCGGTGCAATTTTTTTTTTTCTTTTTTATTTTTAAATGGAAAATTCGCCTATTTAATCCTTGAAGTATTGTCTTTTCGCCTGTTAGGTCCCTATCTTTTTTTCCTGCCTATTAGATCCTCATAGTTTTTACGAGCAACCAATTTGGTCCTTCCAACCACTAATTCAAGCCACAATTGTTAAATTTAAAAAATAAAATGAAATAATTATCATCACAATATGTAGAATAATAATAAATCATATAAAAATTAACACATTTTTTCTAAATAAAATTAGTCAAAATGATTCATTTATCCAAATAAAAAAAAGAATGGGATTCGTTTATCCAAAAATAAAAAACAGGGATCCCTTTGTCCAAACAAAGAAAAGAATAGGAATTTGTTTATTCAGAAATAAAGAACAGGGACCCCTTTGCCCAAACGAAATTAGTTTGGGGCCTAAAATGACCAATTTTCCTTATTATAATTATAATTACATATAATATACTATAGTTATTATTTAATTTATAATTATTTAAAAAATCAATTTGTATGAAATTAAGGAACAGAACAAAAAAAATTTCTTAAAAAATTTACTAGTTTAATCTATTAAAATTTTTTACTTGAATTTTAATTTTAAATAATTACATCTACTCAAATTAACTACATTAGAGATGAAGGGAGAGAAAATAAAATAATAAAAAAAGCGACGTAAAAATAAAAATGAAATTTAAACTCATATTGTAAAGCCCAACCCCCTTAGTAAGGGTAAATAGGAAAAGTTACAATTTTTAGGTATAATATCCTTTAATTATTGTATATTAATTAGGGCTTAGTTATTCGTTTATCGGGAATTATTAATTTTCAAAGAGAATTTATGTTACATCTGTGTTATAGGAGGTGGCCAATCAACGGGAATCGGGGAGAATCCAATCAACAATCGTTAACGTGGAAGTGAATTTCTCAATCCCTTTAGGCTTTAGGCTTAGATTTGGTACTTTAGATTAATAGAGACTAAGTCAATTTTATGATATTTAGATTGGAATTTGGTGATTGAATAGAGATTTCATATTTTGATTTAGGAATCACAGAGGTGAGTAAATAGGATATTTCAATTTTTCTTCATAATCGATTTCCTTGATGAAAAAAAATTGATTTTCTTATTATATTAATTTTATTAATTCGTTTTAATATAGAAGGATTCCTTCTTCTGAGTTTTCAAAAAAAAAAAAAAAGAAAAGAAAAGAAAAATTGGTCGGTTCAGTCCCATAACTATTTTTGCTAATTAATTAAAGTCCAAAATCTTTATTTTTAACTTGGTAAGTCCTATATTTTTTTACAAGCAATTTATTAAGTCTTTTCAACCAAAATATTAAACTTTTCGGTCAAAATTTATTACGTATCGGGCATATAATTGGGCATATAATGATTTTTTGAGGGGCCAAAATAGTCCAAACACTGTTCTTTTTGTTTCTCTATGTACTGAGAAGCAGAAAGAATGGCTAGGCCATCGCAGATGGTGAGAAGCTAAATCCTATTAGATTTAGAGTTCCGTAGCATTGTAAATATTTATTGTGCAATTTATTTATTTCAAAAGACGTTGACACCATTGTCATTACTTTCTTATTATGATCATCATCATCAGAATTCGATACGTGGTGAATTTTGATCCAAAAGTTTAAATTTTTAACTAAAAAGACTTAATAGGCTACTCGTAAAAAGATGTAGGACTTACCATATTAAAAATAAAAATTTTGAATTTTAGTTAATTAACAAAAATAGTTACGAAATTAAATCGGCCAATTTTGCCAAAAAAAAAAAAAAAGGGAATGCGGCAATGGTACTAATATATGTCTGTATTTATTAAGGTTTTTGTTATGTATATACGTATGAATTTAGATTTTCTTTTGTTTAAAATTCTTTTGATTTTTGTTGCTCAAGCATTCAATTCTTTTGTTAATTTCAAATTCTCTCGATTCCTGTATCGGTGATGAATCATCATTATTATCTCCACTATTATTATAATTATCTTCTTAACTACATAATTTAATTATATATGTACATACATCAGGTTATATATAGATTACGTTTTCCTTCTTGTTTTCCATTTTTCAACAATTTCTTTTGTTTTCTCCTTTTTTTTTTATTTCAATTATTATTAATAATATTGTTTACTTAATACATTTATTAAATATATATTTTCTTTTATTTTTTTTTTCAAGAATTGATTTCTTAAAAATCTTTAAATTTATGATTTTTATATTTTTAGTTTTTTGAAACTCTTGTTAATTTTTTTAATGTTTTCCTTAGATAAAATAATTTTTTGGCTTAAGTTTGTTAGAAATTAGTTGGGGGAACATGTTTCACATTTGATAAGTTTCTGAACTCATAAAGTATGGTGAAAAAGCTCTACATTTGATATAAGTTCTTATCGTCTTAGCGAGAGTACGTACAGTTAGGGCCGAATTTAGTTAAATCAATGAGTACCTAAACTTGCTTGAGGCTACCTAAAAGAGTTTGAATTTGAAATTGTGATATTATTGTTTGTTTGTGAAATTGTTAAGGGAAGTTTATTCTGTTTAGTTGATTGGTTATCTCGAAATATTTCTTTTTAAGTACTGATTTTGAATGTTTTGGAAAACAAGGAAAATGAGTATTTTGTTTATTCACTGAGCTTCTAACTCATCCATTTCCCTCTATTTTTCCCTTCTTTTGCAGATTTTAGTAACAGGAAATAAGAGAGTAAATGAAGCTTGATTTTTGTTTTTAGTCCTGGATATTATTTAGTCATTTATTTGCTTTGGGATTGGATATTTATTCTTTTGGATTTGTACCCCTAGTTGTGTTTTGACTCTTCGAGAGATTGTAGAATTTTTTTAGAATTTCTTTTGGATCTTATTTTAAAAGATTTGGACTTGGTTGTTTTATTTTATTTTGAAAATATTATTTGTGTTTTTAGTTTAGATAGAGGGCTTGTGTTCTTGGGAAAACATTGGGGAAACATTGAGGTACGATGGTATTCTGTCCCAACTTTGAGGTGTGACACAGATCTCATATCTTCCTTCTCTAATTTCCATCTATTTTTTTAATCTATCTATAAATAGAGAAAAAATACAAATTTGATAAATATAATTTTTCTACGGCTTTTCACGAATTGAAAAACAAAAAATAAAATTTTCTATTTAATAACGAGATAAAGAGGTAAAAATTTTGAAAATGAAAAAATATAACACATAAAATATAATAATTATTTGATAAAGAGGTAAATAATGATAAAAAAATGTAAGGAGATATCTATTAAATGATTTAGATAAGTATAAAAAAAGTTTTAAAAAATTTATATATATTACATATAAGTCATTGAAAGAAAAAATTATTTTAGAAGAATATTTTATAATCTTATATATATAAGATATATGTGCCGCACTGTCACTTATTAAAAAAAAAAATCCATTTTAATTTTATTTTTTTTAAATTATCATTATTTTGATTAATTTAAATTTAATTTTCAATGCGTCAACAAAATTTAATTCTAGCTCTCTTACTCTATTTTTTATATAAAATTTAGATTTAAAATCCAATTTGGTCCCTCAACTTGCACCAAATTGATAATCGCATAATTGAATTTACTTTTGTGTCAATTGCATTTATGAACTTGTCAAATTAGGGACAATCTCAACCTGTTAACAGTTTGTTAAGAGTGTGCCGTTAGATGCTGATGTGACATGCCACATCACACTCAAAACTTTCGTGCTGAACATAAAAAATATGATATATAATAAAAAAATATGTTAAAATGAACATAAAATTATTGTGGCCTAGTGGTTAGAGTCTTTGGTGTTTTAAGTTTGTGGGTCCAATTCTTAAGTATTGCAATTAACAAGTCCAGTTTGTCAAGACAGAAAAAAGGTTGGAAAAATTCTTGCCTTTCTTTATATATAAATATGAACCGCAACCGGGAATGAGACAGTTTGACGGAAAAACTGTCGAAAAAATAAGGAAAGTGCAGAGTTCTTGCCTTTCTTTATATATAAATACATATATATATATATATATATATATATCTTCTCTTAAAAAGCAATAAAAATATATCGGCTTTCCCAATTATCCTCTCGGGCATCAATGGCTGCCGAAAACATCAAAGACACCCAGTTTCACCTCCACCCTCATTTCTCTACTTCCCCGCCTCTTCAATGCTGTGTTCTTCATTTCTTCAGAATTCAACTACCTTTCTTGCTTCCTTAATGGCGGCTCCATTTCGAACATCCCATACACCCCTTTCACGTTTCTTTTCGCTTCCATTCTTGCATTATTGCAGCTGAAATATCAAGGGAACGCAGAAACGCCATTCGATACGCATCCCTTTGTAACTTCAGTCGGGATAGTTAGTTTGATCTTATATTGTTTGGGATACAGCGTTGAACAGAGATTCTCATCCAATCTTTGCTATCGAATGCGCGTCAGGAAATACGTTGCCTGCTCTACGGCTTTTGCTGGTTCTGTTTCCTTGGCAAGCACAGCTTCCATGTTGCTCCCGGATTCGATTAGGCCAGTTTTGTTTGTGGTCTTCTTCGTGATCGCAGATGGTGAACTGTTGCATTTGTCGTGTTGTGGAATTGTGCAGAGAATTAGGGAGTTTCGTCACAGCAGAAGCCATGCAGGAAGACAAATATTGCCACTGTAATTTTGAAATATAAATTATCTCAAATCCCTTTTTTTTTTTTTTTTTTTCTTTTTTTACGTCCAATCATTTAAAGAGGCCGGGGAGGAAGGAAGGATGGAAGAGGTGACTCGTGCGGCGCGCGTGATCGGACGTGATCGGGGAGAGAGAAAGAGTTTTTACTCTTTCTAAGCGGTAGAAGAAGTATCCTACTTACCAAAAAAACGAAAAAGAAGAAGTATCCCGATCTATCTAACACTTAACAGAGGAGAGTACACATTTTTTTTTTCTCCCTACTCTTCTGCCCACCGCCACTGCTAGTTCTTCTCCTCTTCTTCTTCCCTTTCTCCGGCCAAGAGGAAGCATAGCTTTGGCTAAACTTCTCTCTTGGTCGAAAACCCATTTTCTTATATTTCTTTTTACTCGTTTTTATCTTTTATTTTTGTGTGTCTTTTTGTCTATCATTCTATTATTTTTTTTAATTTTTTCCATCATTTTCTACTCTTCAAATGTAAGATCTTTGCTTGATCTTTAGAGATCAAGTCTTTTTTCTTCTTTCAGAGGAATTTATTTCTAAATGTAGTTCAAATCTGGGCCCTTTACTCGATTTTTATCTTTTTCTCAAACTTTCTCTGAGATTTTTGATTCGTCCAGAATCACTTAGGTTGTTGTTGAAGGAAGAATATGAAGTCGAGCTCTTCTTGCAGATGATAGCTGTAGCTGATGATGGGATTGTTGTAGAAATAGTTAAGGTGATTTTGTTGTGTTTGTTTTGTACTTGTTTGATATTTTATGTTTTATTTGACTCACCTATATTTTTTAGGTTAAATATTTTGTCTTCTATCTTTTTTAGGTTGGATGTGTATTTTGTTACAGTAATTGATGTGTATTCATTTATGTGTAATTTTTTTTTTATTAATGAAATTTCACTTATGATAAAAAAATAAAAATAAAAAATAAAAAAACAGAGGAGAGTACACACGTGCCAGATAATTGGATTTTGAAGCAGCCAATGAGGGATCCTGAGCCACGTGTCTGTGCACGTGGGAAACCTCTCAGTACCAAAGAACTAAACGTATGGTTTCTGTTTTGTACCACTTTTTTTTCCTCTTTTACTTATTTGTTTATTTATTTTAAAAAAAAATTGTAATAAAACCATGTTGTAGATTGTGAAAATTTGTAAAGTAATTTAAATTAATAAGTGATAAATAAAATTTTATTTAATTATTTATTACAAATTACTATTTATTTACTATGACGAATCATATGTTGAAACGTGGTAATTTTACAAAGATTCATCAATCAAAATTAAAAGAATGTCTCAGAAAAGGTCACATCACTACAAAAGAAATAGGGAGTTTCGTGACAGAAGAAGCCATGCAGGAAGACAAATATTGCCATTGTAATTTTGAAATATAAATTATCTCAAATCCTTTTTTTTTTTTTTTTTTTTAACATCAATCATTTAAAGATATATATATATATATATATGTATATATTTGGGTTGCGACATTAAAATTCTATAAAATGACACTATTTTAGTTCTTGCTATATATTTATGCGTTGTGAATATATTTATAAGAAATTATAAATAAATTAGACTAATATTCTTGTGATTCAAATAAAATCATATATAATAATAGTGAATGTATAATTATAATTCTTGTGGTACGATTATGACACATATATAATTATTTTATAATTATAGTAATGCTATTACAAATTAATAATTATGTAAGTTAATTATTGTTACCAATTAATAGTTATATAAGTTAAAAGTTAATTATGTAAATTCAATTTATAATTTAAATATAATTATCATTAAATGATTGAATTTACCTTAGTCTTATTCCTTATGGAATCTAATGTTTAAAAAAGCATGTTACCCACCGTACAAGCAAATATCTTTTTGTTTCTTTGAGAAAACTTTCAAACTTTTATTGCGGCTCCCAAAAATAAGTAGATCGTTAATTATCAAAAATAAATAAATAAATAAATAAATGGATCATCATCGGTGAAGCAGCTTAGTAGTTAGTTTAATATTAGAAGACAACAGCTTTCACTAAAGTTCTCCCCCACTCACAGGCACTCTGCCCAATTCCACAGCCAATATCTTTCCATATTATTTTGGATTAACGAGGAACCCCGCCGGCGGAAACCCAACCACACCTAAGGGCGGAATCCATATCTTTCCATATTATTATTACTGCTATTATTATACTTTTTGGACAATAAGATTAATCATAAATCATTATTATGATAATTATTATTTTACTTACTTAAATTTATAATTTTTACCTATTTATTTATAAATGAGATTCTTGTGTCACATTTACTCATTAATAATTATTTTATTTTTTTTAATTTATATGATTAATTAGATTAATTAAAATTAATATTTTAAACTTGAGTTAGATGTGAACAAAATTTATCTTCTATTATTTTATTTTACTTTTAAAAATAAAAATAATAATAATAAAATAGACATGCATTTCTTTAGTAGTAATTTTTTTTTTTTTTAAGAAAAAAAAAGTTATTTTCATAAAAAAGAAAAAAATAATAATAAGTATTGAGAAAAAGTTTTTTTTTTGCTAATCAAGTATTGAGAAAAAGTACTGACAGAAAAGGTTAGCAAATGTTTCATTGATTTTTTTAGTGTAACATATTTAAAAAAAAAAAAAAAAACATGATTCCCTTTATTTATTTATTTTACTTGTTATACTTTTTACATTTATATCTTTTTTTAAAATAATTTTTTTTTTGAAATAAATTTTTGAAATGATTCCCTTTTTTTTTTTTTTGTTGGTAGGTTTTTTTTTTTTTTTTTTTTTTTTTATATAATTTTACCTTGATATGTCGAACTCATTCAAATAAATTTTCTTCTGACCAAAGGAAAGAAAAACTTCTACAACTGAAAACCTATGAAGTATTCAACATTTTAAGAAACGCAGGTCCAAGACACGCTATTTGATAAACGTCATCACATAGATGGAGATAGAACCAGCAAAATCATGCATGCGAAACATCAATTCTTCCTTTTTTTTTTTTTTTTTTTTTTTTGCTTTTCTGACAAAAGATGGCATCGGTTATTTTGTTAAAATAGTTTAGTACGAGGACAGCCACTTTCCTTTTTTACTTTTTAGTAAAATTTATTTTTTTTTTAAAAAAAAAAATATTTGAAATAAGTTTTTGCAAAATTTATAACGATATAATTATTAAATTATTGATATATTGTATTTTAATTATATATATAATTTTTAAACACTACAACAGCAAATAAAGAAACTTACAATTTTTAAGTGATAGATATTTATCTTTTAATATCTTTTAATTTAATGTATATTATAATTAGAGCTTATTTTATTCTTTAGCGGGGTTATTGATTTTCTAAGAGAGTTTATACTACGTTTATGTACTTGGAGGTGGCCAATTATTCGGAAGAGTCGAGAAAAATCCAATCGATGAAGTAAATAAATTCCTCAATCCCTTTAGGCTTAGATTTGATATTTAAATTTTTAAATTGAGCCCAAATTAATTGTATGATATTTAAATTGGAACTTGATGATTGAATAAGTGAATTTTAAATAAATATAATATTTAATTTTTTTCGTATTTGATCAATTAATAAAATTCATTCTTTTAACTATTGTTTTTCCTTTTTTTTTTTTTTTTTGTTTTCAGTAAAAATTCTTCCTATATATATATATATATATATGAGACTTGAAGATTGAAGATTCGTATATATGAGAGGCCATGAATATACATAGTTCAACTATTCTTTTTGTTTTTTTCACGATTTCTGCATTAAGGTTTCTAGTTTTGATGTTGTTTTCTTTTTCTGACACCGAAGGATGGTTACTATTCATTATTATCAATATTATTATTTTAATATTTTAACTCCTTGCTGTTGTGGAAAGCTTCTCATTCTAAGGGTTTTTACCTAAAATAACCTCATTTTTAAATCTAACTCCATAAATAATCTATTTTTAAAATTATAGAAAATTTTAACCTAAATACACACGGGACATGTATTTTTAAACAGTAAATACATATTCTGTGTGCATTTTTCCTAAATTTAAATTTTTTTTTTAAAAAAATTGTCACATATATAAAAAAAATGCACACATAATATTTATTTTTGCACAATCAGCATCTCCGTCAACACGTCGACATACGCCGTGTTTTATAGAAAAACAATTCTTTTTTTTTTTTGTTTTTATGTCCCCATTAACGCACACGTGTGTGCGTCTCTACTTTCCCATTTGGACCGACTGACTCCTCTCCTTCTCCTTGTGCTTTTCCTCTTTTTCCTTTCTCTCTCTTTCTCTCTTCTTTCCTCCTTTCTCTTTTTCTTCTCTGCATTTTTCCTCCTTTCTCCAGATTCCCACGTAAAGGGACGAATTTTCCTCACCTTATACTTGTGTAAGAATTTTGCACTCCTTCTGCGGTGTGTGTACACTCAGATTCCTACGTTGGTGAAACTGTGAAATCTAAGAAAAAGAGACGAACTCCCGCACGGTCTGTATATTATCTCTCTTCTTGATTCCTCATGGTATCAGATATTCTTGTGATAATTGATTTGTGACAATATGCATACATGTATATATATATATATATATATTTTCAGGTGTGACGACAGGATATTATGGAAAGGTAAGGGCATAGATCAGTCATTATACATACGGGGGGAATCAAGATTTTCATATCGCAGACCAGTTTGTGCTATCTTTACAGTAGAAGTGGAGATGAAGAACAAGAATCCAAAATTTAGGAAAGGTTATTCGTGCATAGGAACCAAGTCAGGATATGAAGAATGCATGACTCGAAGGCAGAGATTTCATGAACTCTAGTTTGATTTTAATTAAAAAATACAGTACATATATGGTGTAGCAGCCAACGATACCTTCATTGATTTTTCTTCGTATATGGCCTCCAACCCATGCATGATGAATTAATAATTAAAACATATAGAACTAATTGTAAAATATTATCAACCTATAATGGCCTATAGTTCCAAGGGAATCCATATCAGAAATACGAAATGAAAAAGAAAAAAAAAAAAATCACTGGACGCGCTATAATATTCTTGCTTCAAATTCAAGAGTCCTCATCATCAACATGGGCAGATCCCAAATTGAAGTTGTGGGCTATTATGATTTCGCAAGATAATATGCGACACAAAAGAAGGTCCAAGTCGCGCTTTTTGGTAAAAGTCATCAGATAGAAGGAGATAGAACCAAGAAACAAAATACGGCGTCAGGTTCTTTTGTGAAAATAAGGTTAGTACAGGACAACAATTTTCTCATTTTCTTTTTAGTAAAATTTATTTTTTTAAAAAAAAAATTGGAAGATTCACCTGTTTAATCATTAATATTTGGGATTTTGGTAACTTTGGTCCTGAATTTTTTTTTTTTTTTTTTTTGAATATATTTGATCCTAAATATATGATAATTTGGTAGTATTTGTCCTTGATACCGGAAAAAGTTTTTTTGGTGAAATCAACTACTAGAATCGATCATTGACCATTTAATAGAAGGTAAAAATGTAAATTCATAATTTAAAAAAAGAAAAAAAGGAAATTACTCACTGCAATTCTCAGTGAGCAATTTTTACAACAACTTAGCAAGCAAATTCTTGACCACCACTACCACCCCCTCCTCCACTACCACAAACACCAGCAGCAGGACTAGCAAGAAGACAACCTTATAACCATGATCAGATGAGGAAAGAAAACATAAAGAGAAAGATAAAGCTGGGATTTGTTTTCTCATTTGGGGTCTGTAAGAGGTGCATTGAACTCACATGAATGATAATTAACAAGGATAGACATGAGGCTTGGAAGAGACAACCACCACAAGTAGGAGAAATACAATGGCACTTGATTTCTTCTACTTGTATACCAGTGAAATATCATTGATGGGCATTCTTGTCCTATTTCATAATAAAGAAATGAAACAAAAAAGTAAAGCTCTTGAGGATATGGTGGCTTTGCCTTGTTCTTGCATCTGCTCACAGTTTCACACAGTGGATGTCTCACTCTTGTCTTTTAACACAATCAGACCAACCAAGTAAAAGAACATGAATCAAATAGGAGGAAAAAAAATGGGAGAAAAGGAAAAAATAGAGAGACAAGAGATCGACAGCTAAGGCTATTGTTTTGCTTTGCAAATTAATTTTTCTTTTTACCCAAATCACAAAACCCTTTACTTCTTTCTTTCATTCGTTCATTTTCTTCATTCTGTCACAACAGCAAAAGAAAAGGAACGGAAAAAAAAAAAAAAAAAGAGAAAAGAAAAGAAAACTACGACACTAAATATTTAAATATACATATGTATACTATATATATATATATAT
>JAXGGT010041225.1:0-12115 GCA_035583425.1 Marsdenia floribunda
CTAATGAAAATGTATGATTAACATGCAATGTTCATGAGTAGGTCTCACTGGAGGTTGGTTATTCTATGCAATTTTCAAGAAGAATTGACAAGTAGGATTCAATGTGTTTTGGTTCTAGACTCCCTACAATCCATGGGACAGAGAATAGACATGGAAATTATGACGTAAGTAAAGCCTTTAAATTTTAAATTTATGTTGCATATCATTTGACATTAGAATTGATTCTAATGTAAATCTCAATATTCTTATTCTTCTTAACTCTGTGATGGGTATTGTGGATATTAAAGGGAGAAATATCAATATGGATGATCTGAATAAAATTTCAATTCTTATGCCCAAGGTATCTTCATGATCTTTCTTTTCTTGTTTCATTTTTTAAGCAATTGTTATTATTGGTTATCAAGGTGTTCGTTGACTGTTCTATTTGAGTTGCAATTAAATTGGTTAATTGGATTGTGGCCTTCATGATTTTCATTTCTGTAAGCAACTGTTATAATTGGAGTTTGGAGTATGCTTGAGCTGCACTATTTGACTATTTTTAAGCAATTGTTTGAGTGTTTTTAAGCAACATTGTTTGAATACTAAAGTTTATTAGATTACAGTTTATGGAACTAAAGTTTGAATTACAGTGTTGAACAGTCAATAGTTTGAACACTTTATAGTTGCACATTTTGACGCTTTTGGACAACTTAATTTAGTGGAAATTTCTGTATCTTTGTTTTGGATAAAATCTCAGCACATGGGTGACAAATATATATGTATTAAAGGGTATTAAAAACTTGCAATTTTTGTGAAAAAATTGCAGTATATTAATCGTGCTATATATATATATATATATGAATTGTAGTTTGACTATATATATGTGAGGTGCAAATATATATATATATATATATATTGTAGTAACTAAACAAATTTACATACATGCACACACACACACACACACATATATATCTAGTTATATGGGAAATTAAGATCTTCATTATAACAAGATAAACTGTTTTGCGCTTATATTTTTTTGATGCTATTTTTTTTTGGGTGGAAGGAAGTTAATTAACAAAAAGAAAAATTTATGAGGCAACATGTATTTTCCAAATTGGTATATGTTGCATTGAGGCAATATATTTACAGATATTTAGAATGCAGTAGTGGATTTACTTTCTAGTTTTCTATCTTCCAAGAAGATTATGAATTTATTTATTTATTTTTATCCCAAGAAGATGATTTATGAGTTGTGAACTTGCTATCAGACTGGACTAAAGTTGGAACAACTTAAATAGAAATATTAAATTAATAATCTAAGGATAAAATGAAATTTATTTAAAATGGGTCATAGTATTATTAAAATTGTTATCTTGTTGTTGTTTATGTGAAGGAAAAATTAAATATTCTTATTCATGGATGCCCTTTACATTTTTATTTGACATAGAAAACAAAACTAAATATTATAGGTTTTATAAAAGTTAGTGTCTTTATATTTTAAACAAATTATTACTTTACTTTGGGTTGAATATTATTCAATTCCAAGTTCCTCAACAAACTAATGAAACATATTGTGGGTATTATGTTCATTACTATACCAAGGAGTTTATGCATAATGCACATGATAAATTCACCTTATATGATGGTTATTATCCATACTTTAAAAGTCAGTTCAATGAGTTTACTATCCAAACTTGAAACTTTACCTTAACTTTGCTTTTGTAACATTAGTTGTTTTATTGTCATATTTTAGATGGTTGATCATTGGTTCAAAAGGGAAGATATATATGAGCTTAAGAATAACTTGAAAAAAAAAAAAACTGAAAAATAGGGTGAGAACACAATATATAATGATTGGGAATCAATTCAGACCCCAATTTCATATCTGAGTACATAAATATTAGTTGTAGAAGGTTTAACAAAAGACAAAAAGGAAAAGCATTTAAGGCCTTAGGTACATCAAACAATTGAGTTGTTAGAAGAAATTGTTATGACAAAAAGTAGAAATCATCAAAATGCCACAGAAATGGAAGAAAATGATGTTACATGCTCTGCAATTTTTGATGTTGACAATTTCCATAGTATTAATCATGTTCAACTTGCTTTTGGTAGTTTAGATGATGTTAACTTGTGGGGAGCTGATCATGAACTAGTAGATATTGATGTAGCTGACTTTGATAAGAAAGCACTTGACATAAATAATTTGTTGGAAGTAAATGTTGATATTGATGGTGGGAAATCAAAGTGTGTGGAGATAAGTACTATGAAGTTAGTGAAGAAGAGGGCATATATGAGCAGTTCCTTGTTGATGGGCTAGAGGACTTTGATGATAACATTAGTAAAGAGGTTGGAAGATTTAAAAAGGAAGAATATGAAGAAGTAAGGGATGATGTGACTAACCATGAAACCATATTTGAAAGGGGCGAAAGCAGCAAAGTAAATGCCAATAGAGGAGTAGTTGGGACCTTCAAAAAAGTCTACTTGTTGCCTAAAAATCAAGTTCTTGAACCAATTGAAGAAACAATTGATAAGTTATATGATGCAGAAGAATGTTTTGATGAAAAGGATAAGTTCTACAATCAAATATGTAATGAATATGAAGATGAAGATGAAGACAGAGGTGAAAATTTTCAGAATGAATCCCAATTTCGAAGTTGGAATGATTTTCAAAATCAAGGATGATCTAAAGGCAGCAATTGTGAACTATGGAGTAGAAAATGGAAGATCCTTATACTTCAAGAAGAATGACCAAGTTAGAGTTAGAGCTCAATGCAAGGGGACTAATTGTAGCTTTGTGATTTATGCTCATGCATGTTCAGATAGGATAAGTTTTCAAGTTAGAACTGTAAAGCTAAATCATGACTGTTCAAGAACATTAAACCATAATATGGCCACTACAAGATAACTTGCACTTAGGTACATTGATGATTTCAAGTTGAATAGTATCCCTTTCAAAGTTCTAGCTTTTCTTGAAAAAGTGCATCAAGACCTCAATGTGAATGTTTCAAAATAGATTACTTATAGAACTATAAGAGAAGCCAAGAAATATATTGAGGGTACAATACAAGGACCAATATATGTTGTTTTTTAGTTATTATGAAGAATTGAGACGTTCTAATCCGAATTTAATAATAAAGTTAGAAAGAAATGAGGATTTTGTCACTGGGTAGCATTACTTTAGAAGAATATATGTGAGTCTTCATGCCCTTAGAACAGGTTTTCTAGTTGGTTGTAGGAAACTCATTAGCCTAGATGGGACATTTTTTAAGAGCCCTCATCCTAGGGTCCTTCTTACTGCAGTTGGCATTGATGCCAACAACAAAATGTTCCCAGTAGCTTATGTCGTTTGTGATGCTGAAAACAGAAAATACTTGGAGTTGGTTTGGGCAGAGCTTGGTGCAAGATCTTCAAATCAATGATGAACAATAGTGGTATATAATCTTAGATAGGCAAAAGGTTTAGTAGTTGTACTTAATATCTCATTTTTCTGCCACCTTAACTTTATTTCTTTTGCACTAAACTAACATTTCAAATCTTAATATCACAGGGACTGATCCAAGCAGTTCAAGAACACCTTTCTAGAATTAAACATAGGTATTGTGTTCGCCATTTGCACAATAACATGAAACTAGTGCATCCAGGTGAAAAAATTTTTTAAAAAAAAATCATGTGGAAAGCTGCAAAGGCAAGTTACCAAAATCAATTTCAATATGCAACTACTCAAGAATTTTAATGAACTTGCACACCATTGGCTGCTATCCACTACATCAACTAGCATTGGGCTAGATTCTTCTTTAGCACTTCAACAAAATGTGATATGGTCATAAACAATCACACAGAAGCATTCAACAAATAGTTGCTCTGAGCACAGACTAAACCCATTCTGGGGCTTCTTGAGAAGATTAGAATCTATTCGATGATAAGAATGCAAGCATGGAGACAATGAGTTTCTACTTAAGAAGAAATCATATGTCTAAGAATCAAGAGCATTGTTGAAAAACTTAAGAAGATTCTACTAATTGTTTTCCAACTTATGCAAGTGGAACACAATTTCAGGTTAGATGTGGAGCCATGGAATAATTTGCTATTGACACGGGTATGAAGACATGCTCTTGCAAAAGATGGGACCTAATTGAGATTTCTTATATGCATGCTATCTTTGCCCTAAGGTTACAAGGTAAGAACCATATTGACTATGTGGATCCATGTTATACTCTTAATGCATATAAGAGAGCATATGAAACAATAGTTGGACCTACAAATGACTATAATAATTGGCCCAAGATAAATATGCGTCCCTTGCTTGCACCAAGGAAATCAAGCTGCCAGGAAGGTCCAAGATCGAGAGAGGGCCTAAACTATGTGATAACAATAGAAAAACAACAACAAAGGGTGCAAACAAACTCCTAAGATTGCTTTTGTGAGATTAAGTGCAGCAAATGCAGTACATTTGACCATAATGCCACAACATGTAAGGTTGTCCAACAACAACAAACAACAACTATAAGTGCATATATATTTTTTACTTTTGTTTTGGTTTCATTTTTACTCACTTTACTAAATGAAAAATTAAAAAGTATGCATATTTACTGATTTGTTTTTACTTGTTGTATTATAAGGAGAAAAAAAAAACAAAAAAGGACTGCCAAGTGTGAAATTTGCGAAGAAGAAGGGCATAATCGAAGTGGATGTACCAAAGGAGATTCAACTATGCAACAGTGACTTACCATCAAGTTTTTTTTTTTTTTTTCTTTTCGTAAAGTGATTTTGAAAGGGAAAGGGACAATTATTTTGTAAAGGGACAATAGTTGTCACTGTTTTGATTCTTTTTGTTCACATCTAAGGATAGATAGATTATTTCATTAGATATTAAATCTTTTGTAATTCACATTTAGAGTTGGAATAAAGTTAATATTAATAAAGGAAGTTGTACATTGTTCCAATTCCAAAATATGGATATATCATTGAAGAAGCAATAGAATGTCTCTTTTTATTATAAGTTTTGACTTCATTTTTTTTTTCTCCTTTGAATTGATGAGAGAGTAAAATATTTATATAAAAGAGTTACAAACTACCTTCGTGAAACAAAAGTATAAACTGTTATACCATTTTTTTATTAAGGTTGGTTGGAAATATATTTAAGGTTGGCAATTAGGCTGGCAAATAGAAACAAAGACAAGACAAAAACAAGGTATGAAAATTGACAATGCATCACTGTCTTTTCATTCCATTGAATTAATGCATATACATTACACCACAAAGGATTGCAACCAACCAACCTAATTTACTGCTACAACTACACTGCCATTACAATTACTTTGAGCTAAAAAAAAAATAAAAATTTGCAATTACACAAGCAGCTTCTTTGCCAGCTTCAAAACCATCCCTTCAAGCTTTAGCAAAAAAAAAAAAACACCCACCTTCATCCCTTACTTCCATCACCAAATTACCAAAGCAATGCACAAAAATAAAATTATCATCCATGATAATACAAAAAAAGCAATGCACATTAACTTCCTTTTCCTCTCATAAACAAATTTTTCCTCTTCCAATGTCTTCACTCTTCTTAACAGACCTCAAATTGCAGCATTAGATCTATCACAAATTGGAAGATCGACCAATAAAAAAATATTATATTTCTTCCCCCTTGAAATTTCAAATATATATATATTAAATAGAATCTTCTACATTTTATTCCATAAAAAAACTTCCATTTTACCTTACCTTTTGATGGAACCAAACTGATCGTGCAGTCAAAGGGAGAAGTGAAGATTCCAATGATATACAATTAGTAGGAATTTTACAAAGATGAATTCGCAAGAGAAAGTTTGATATTTCTTGAAAAGAAGGGCAGAATTGCAGCTCCAAAAAATGCCTTTAGCTCAATCAATCTTCTTTATTGGAATCCTGCACAAGAAAGGGAACTTGAAGGTGTTTCCTCCTTTTTGCCTCCCCGAAGAGTTTAATTAATATATGTATAATGTATGTATTTTTTTGAGTGATTGGAGAGCTCACCTTGTATTATTTTTTCTCCCATTATTTATAGCCCATGAAGCTTCCAAGATATATTTCTTGTAATGCAAGTGTTTCCAAATTGATATATTCTTCACGTCAATAAAGCTTTATTTTATTAAATACGTCTATAGTCAAAGTCTTAGGAGCTTGCCTGGGAAGCTACGGATTAAGTGCTCAGATGAAATTTGCTTTATTAGATTGTCATCATATATGTATATATATATATATATATATTTTAAAGGTGGACCTCGAAGCTTATTACTCTAGCTTTCGAAGTGAACTCCAAACTTGCCACTTCGTTGTAGAAGCAAACTCTGAACTCACCATTTTATTTTCGAGATGAGCTTTGAGCTGACTTTTGAACTTATTTTATTTCTCTTTATGTGCTTTGACATCTCAGCTTTAGTGGTCTCTATTTTTATAGCTGTCAATACAAGTGTCCTATTTATACCTCAGTTGTCCCTTCACTTCCAATTAAAATATATTTTAATTTTGCCTTCATTTCCAATTAAAATATATTTTAATTTGGAAGTGGAGTATTTACCTTTGGTACAAATGCAATGTGGCAGTAAAATTTTTTTGAAGTGGAAGTAAAAATTGAGGTCTTTTAGAGAGTGAAACCTTCAAAATATTTTACCCTATCTTCTTCCCTCCAATTTCTATTTCTTGGGTGGGTTTTTCCCTTGAAAGTTTACATCTTTTTTGAGTCCTAGGTAGGGTACATATCTTGAATCTTATCTGGACTTTTTTGCTATTCTTACCTGTCATTTGAAGCTCTATTGTCTTGTAAGAACTTTGGGAGGTGAACCGTCAACCTTTGGGTCCATCGTGCCTTTTGTATTTTGTCAATTTGAAGCGCCCAATCCTTCCAGATAGATTCAAGGTAATCCTGTCTTCATTGTTTTATTTTCATTTGTGGGGCACTAATCCTTCATGGGTAGAAAATCAGTACGAAGGAAAACGACTAGGGCTTTTGATGGGTTATTTTCTGTCTATGAAGTTTGAATAAAAACTTCAACTCCATAAAAATACAATGTTCTTGATGGGTCCTCCAATGCCCTAAATATTAACAAGATCGAGCACCAAAACTTGCATGAATCCCTAATACTTCCTCTACGAGTAGTTAAAAGAGCTATAAAGGTCTTTTTTCCCCCTTTTTTATTATATGTATTTCAATCCACATGTATTCATATATACACTTAAACATTTTTTATGTTGTTGGGATTAATGATGAGTTAATAATTTTTTTTTTTTTAATAAAAGAACCAATTTCACACGATTAAAATAATTTAAGAATCAATTTAATTAAAAAAAATAAAATAAGGACCAATTTTACTAAATGTCAAAATTTAGAATCTATTTATGCCAATTTACTTTTATAAAAACTAATACTTTAGGGACAAAAACCTCATAATTTGATCTCTTAATAATGATTCAAAAACTCATGTAATTGAGCATTGACCTACCACCAGAGGCTTCCCTCTTGACGGAGGAGACTGATCAACTCCGGCGCAGTGTGAAGAAACACAAAAGGAATGAAGAAGACAACGAGGAAACAATAGATATGAATGTAGCTACTGACGACACGAATGGAACGAATGCCTGGAATAGACCATCCTTCGTGGAGGCCATCACTGGATGGACTCAGAGGTGGGAAATCTATACAAGGGAAGGTGAAGACGATGTCATTGGTGATCTCTCAATGGCTGAAGTCATACATGCCCAAGTGGAAGAACGAGATGATGTGAACTACCCTCACATAGACTTCGAGTGGAATGTATACCGTGAGTTATGGACACGGTGGTAGAGGGCGTTGGTCCTTAAGGTGCTAGGTCGCTCACTCAGTTTCAAGGTTCTGGAACCTATGATTAAAAGGTTGTGGCAACTGGAAAGAGGTTGTGAATTAATAGACTTGGAAAAAGGATACCTCATTGCTCATTTTTTCCCTCTGAAGACTACTACAAATTGCTCAATGAAGGGCCCTGGATGATTATGGGACAATACCTCACCTTCTCCAAATGGCGGCCTATCTTCAAACCTTCGGACCAGGAAATATCTGCTAATCTGGTGTGGATCTAATTCCCAGCTCTTCCCATTGAATTCTTCAATGGAAAGTCCTTGATGAGACTGGGGAATGCCATAGGAAAAGCAGTTAAGGTCGACCACACAACAATGGAGGTTACTCGGGGGAGATTTGCCCGAGTGTGTGTCGAATTGGACTTGAACAAACCTTTAGTGCCACACATTGAGGTGTTCGGACGAGTCCACTCCGTCGAGTACGAAGGACTCTATCAAGTGTGTTTCTGGTGTGGGAAGTTTGGTCACAGAAAAGATAGGTGTCCCCAACTGGTACTAGTACAACCGGAACCACCAATCTAACAAGAACAGAACTACCAAAATGGAGTTAGGAGTCTGGCCATCGAGAGTCAACCATTTAGCCTATAGCTTCTACCAACTCATGTCAGGAGAAGACAACAGATGCTATAGCAGTAGATGAACAAGAAGAGTATGCCCTCGGAAACTAACCGGCATCTAAACGACAAATTAGCATAGGAGTTCCAGTCAGGTCGGGCACATGGGTCACACCAAGGAAAGTAACCTTCTGAGACAAGTACAACTACACACCGGCAGAATAACAGAAACACAAAAAAGGTGTCAGTAAGGAAAACTGACCCGCAGTAGTATGGAGAAACGAGCCAAGTGGGCGGAAAGAGCAAATTTGCAATATTGGAGGACGTCACAGGCGAGGAGGAAATTCTGGCTAGCATTGAAGCCTTTAAACAAAAGATTAAAAACCTATTTGGGCCAGGGGGAATTAAGGGCAAGGCACACCAAAAAGGGGCCCAAGTAACGGAACAGGCCACAAGAAAGGCGTTGGACCATTAGGGAGGGACGACAAAGCCCAGAAAGGGAAGGAAGCGAAGCCTTCAAATAAAGGGCACATATGTGTCAATAGAGAACTGATTAGTCAAAACAAGTCGGGCCTACTCAAGGAAGTTAACTCTAACATTCCCCAGGGCCCAGTCTAGATAAAACTAGCAGTCAAACCAGATAAACAATATGCAGCCCCAGGAGGACCCGCTACAGGCCTACACAGGGACACCAATGTTCTCAAAGGTGGCCAACCCAACAGAAATAGACCTCATGGTGTCGGAGCAATAATGGATATTGATCCAGGCCCAAACCCAAGAACTAAACCCACCGATGAAGCTAACGGCCAGAGCAGTGTAGATACTGCCAGTAACTATCAACATGGGGAGGACACAGTCATGGAAGTTTAGGCATCTACTCTATAAACACTTCTTTCCTTATGATGAATAGTGTGTTAATATGGAATTGTAGGGGTGCGAAATCTCAGGGAACTCTCAAACACTTGAGGGAGTTGGTAGGGGTTCACAACCTAGCCATGGTTACGTTACTATAGACTAGAACCAATAGTGAACATGCAAAGAAAATAATAGAGAATACCAAGTATTATAAAATAATTGCAGTGGAAGCCATAGGGTATGCAAGTGGCATATGGCTCACCTGGGATGAGGAGCGTGTAGAAGTGGAAGTGGTGACTGCTTTTGACTAGATCTTAACCGTAACTGTTCAGATTGGAATGGAGCACCCATGGCTGCTTTCAGTAGTCTATGCATCACCCAATTGGACCTTCCGAGAGGATTTATGGGACTACATTAAGAACATGGGTAGATGTATTAAAATCTCTTGGCTAATCATGGGGGACTTCAAACAAATAATAGTAGCTCAAGATAAGTTTGGAGGCTAGCCGATCAACCACTACCAAGTTGAAAAATTGCGGGACGCGGTAGACTATTGCCATCTAATGGATCTGGGGTTTCAAAGCCCTAGGTTTATGTGGACAAACTACTGTATGGGTAAGGCCAACATTAGGGAGCAGCTTGATAGAGTGTGGAGTAATCTCATGTGGCACCACACATTTGAAGGGGCAAATGTGAGGCACCTTCCCAGAACCCATTCGGATCATCACCACCTGCTGTTAGATGGACTATCAAGAGGTGACCGAAGATGATTCTTGGGATTTCGGTTCTTGGAGTCCTGGTTCCAAAATCCAGAATTTAAAGATATTGTCTCAAAATTCTAGAAGCAGGAACCAGAGAACCTACTTGATACCTTGGAACATTTTAAATCAAATGTCATGATATGGAACAAGGAGAGATTCGGTAACATCTTTGGGAGGAAAAAAACGTTGTCAAGCATGACTACTCGGTATCCAAAAACAATTGTGCATTGAGCCTTCTAAATCTTTGGAGAAGCTAGAAAAAAAGCTGATGGAGGAAATGAATGTGATCTTGGACTAAGAAGAAAGTTTTTGGAGGCAAAAAACTAAGATGAATTGGATTGTGAATAGAGAGCGGAATACAAAATTTTTTCATGCTACAGTGGTGGACTGGCGGCAGCACAATAGAGTTAAACAACTGAAAAACCCGGATGAACACTGGATTACGGAGGAAAAGGCGCTACAGCGGTTAGCACATGGTTTCAATAGGAACCTTTATGCTCAAGGACACTCCAACCCATGTGATCCTACCAAATGGAAATTCCCCAAGATTAATAGGAACAGTAAATGGTGGCTAAATAGATCAGTGACAGGACATGAAGTGAAGTTGGCAGTATCCTAGTTAGGTGCAAATAAAACCTCAGGACCGAATGGGATTCAAGCTAGCTTCTACCAAATATATTGGCCGGTGGTAAGTGACACAATCATCGCATTTGTCCAGGAGGTTTTCCGAAAGGGAGAGGTACCTAAAAACATGAACCAATCGCTGATTTGCTTGATACCCAAGCAAGAACATTTGGAAACCATTTCCCAGTTCTGTCCGATATGCCTCAGTAATGTTATCATCAAGGCGATAACAAAGATCATTGCCAATCGCTGTAAATAGAGGTGTAATCGAGCCGAGCCAAATCGAGTAGTGCATATTTGGGCTTAGTTTGTATAATTTTCGAGCACTGCTCGAGTTCGCTCATGTAATGTTTCGAGCATAATATTTTGTTCGAGTTCGTTCGATTATTCGTTTGTATAGTTCGATAATTGTTCGAGTTCGGCTCGTTTAACTTTCAAGCTAACTCGAGATCGAACTTGAGCTCGAATTATGTTTTTTAAAAATTATAAAAAATATAAATAAATATAAATAATAAAATATCAAATTTTTATTTAGACTTAAAATTTCTAAAATAAAAATAACTTATACAATTTAAGTATTTAACAAATCAATAAACTAAAAAACCTTATTAAAATATAAAAACTCACATAAAATAATAAATTTCTAAAAGATAACCATATAATACAAATTAACCACACAAAGGATTAATAAATAAAACCAAAAAAGTAATTTTTTCATACATTTCTTAATATAAAAAAAGATAATAAGAGGTTAAAATTCCATAAAATGATAAATGCAACATCCAAAAATTAAGTACAATAACTAAAATTGTCAATTCCAAACTAAGATATAGAAATTTCTTCAAAAGATGGTTATTCATCCTCCACCTGAAAAAGAAGAAGAATATATATGTATTAATTATATGTAACAAATTATTCATAAAGATATTATATCATATATACATATAAAGGAGGGGAAAAAAAACCTTTTTTTTGTCCTTCTTAAGTCCATGAAGATTACGCACCCAATCAGATGCACATAAAAGTATTTCAACAGTATCAACTGACATTGAAGCACGATGATTATCAATCACTTTACCTCCTGCACTAAAAGTAGATTCTGAGGCCACAATACTAATTGGAATAGATAATATGTCACAAGCTATTCTAGATAATCTAGAATATTTAAGCTGATTCACTACCCACAATTCTAATGCATCAAAATGAGCTTCAGAATCACATATGTATACATTTTCTTCAAGATAAACATCCATGTCTAATTTCACAGGCTGAATGAGATCTGATTGCCTGACAAATGAATCAAATTTAGCCTTTCCACTAATCACATTTCTTCCAACACCATGAACCTCATAGCTACCCCTACTAGATTGACTATTTTCCATTCTTGTCCTTCTTGAACTTTGTTCTTGCTTCGACTGAGATTCATTATATGCACTTGCATAACTTTCATAAAGTTCATACAATGACTTC
>JAXGGT010041236.1:0-12114 GCA_035583425.1 Marsdenia floribunda
ATTACCCTCATAAATATAAATAATGCATAAAAATCATAAGAAAGGTAGAGTGAATATATTAAATGTTAAGCATAAAATGTCTAAAATACATAAATCTATGTAATATCAAAATCAAAGGCCCCACACTTCCCAACTTCTTTCTTTCAAGAATGAGTCATACACTTATTTTTGCACCCCATTTACCAGACAACTTTTTAAAATACAAAAAAAAAAAAACAACTTATTGTTTTCCTCAATAAACTTACTCAACTCAAAATAAACTTACTCAACTCAAAACAAGTGCTAGTCCAAACACAGCCTTAGACTCTATGGGCGTGACTTAGGCTAAATCCAAATTAGTTGAAATAGTGACTTTAAATATTAAATAGTCTAACAAAAAAACATAGAGGGAAGAAAGAAATATATGTTACTTTGGGGTTTTAATTTGGCAAATCATGCTTTGCCCTTCAATCTCCAAAATTCCTTTCTATAAATTAATAATCTATTGTCATTAGTTTATATTTCGGAGAATTTTAAGGGGTTTTGTTTCAATTATTATTTTTGAGGTGTTCAAGAAAGTAAATTTGAATGGATTGATCTAAGTGATATTGGTCAGTGTTGTATTTAGCCTGACATCTTTACAAATAAGTCCAAAATAATTGAACCTCTCTTTAGACTTTATCATCTAAATAGTTAAGAATACATACATCCTTAATAGTTTTGATTAAATAAATTATTTTTGCCAAATTTTTTTTTTTTTTTCTTCAAAAAGAAACTTGTTTGGTCTTAACTTGTCTATTTTTTAAATAATAGTTCATTGTGAATAGTGAAGAGAAGAGAAGGAAAGAAAAATGTGACTGTGTTTTCAAATTTTGAATTGGAAAAAAAGAGTTAGGTTAAATTTTAAATGTAATTATATTTGGCCTCATAGAAAATTAGCCAATTTGGTTTCTATTTTATTAAACATTCTACAGTTTCGTCCTTGCTTAAAAAATTATATAATTTAATCCTCATTTATTGTTTGGGCTTACAAAATAAGCATTTGATTTATAACCATTGTATTTTGTTTTTCAAAATAGATAACGTGACCAATTTTAGAGGAACACAAAAGGATTCTCATTTCCTTTTTCTCTTTTGAGAGAAAATGGATCTTATTAGAACTTTAATGAAGAAACTTACAAAGAGAGGTTTAAAACTCCTTCAGAAGTATGAACAAAAAAATATAAGTCTATCAAGGGTTTTTGAGATTCTAGTATGAAGGGGTGCAACTTCATAATGCTCATGGAATAGGCAGGAATTCTGCCAAAACCATATTGAGCAAGAGAAGAAACGAAAAACAAGGGACCAAGGGATACAGACATTTCTAAGAGCCACTGGTGTATCACAAGATAGATTCCAGTCTAACCAAGAAACATAACATTAAATGGTGAAGAAAGCGGAAAATTGCAGCGTGGGAGGCAGGAGACATTTCCAGACATTGTATGCCATGAAGCAATCACGTAAGACATGTAGCTACGATTCAACAGATTGTGCGCAGAGATTGTAGAGAGGTGAGGAAGTGATTTGTCGATGAAATAAGAATTCCTTGTTTTTCAATCGACTATGTAGTGCCTGCCAAAGAAAAAGGTTGTGTCTTGGAAGATTTTTGGACTGCCATATGTTCTTCCAGTGAGGTTTATTAGCGTTGGTAGTCACATGGAGCAACTGAAGGATTAATTTAGTGGAAATCTGTTGGTTTGCAGAATAACGTTAAATGGGAGTGTCTTCAACAGTGAAATCCAAAATGGCTAGTGCAAGAGTTTCTAAGATAGCAGCTGGGAGCAAAGTTGCTAGAAGCTGAAAGTTCCAAGTGCCATCCGGTTGAGCAAACTAGTATACATAAGCAGTCAAATGCTCTAGAGGGAGTGTGTAAGCGCTTCGTCCAGAAGTGGGTAGTCAAGTAGCCAACTGTCAGTCCAGAAGAGAATTGAGTGATTGTTTCCAAGCTGCCAAGTAATGCTTTGTCGGAGAAGAGTCACGTTGTGCCGTAAACCCTTCCAAATAATGGAACTGCTGCGATTTGATGTAGTAGACGGTAACAGCAAATTGTCGTTTTTGGCATGCAAAACTCGAACCCAGAGATTGTTAGGATTGCAAAGAAGCCGCCAGCCTAGTTTCAATAAATAAGAGATACAATTAAGATCTCGTAGTAATGAGAAACCGAGACCTCCAGAAGAAGTAGGGGAGCAAATAGTCTTCCAAGAAATGGGGTGAAGTCTGGCACCTGAGGTGTGATCCCAGAAAAAATTGCGGATAATTCGTTCAAGCTTCAGAAGGGTCTGCTTTGGCAAGAAGTATAGTTGAAGCTGAAAGCGGGGAATGACCATGAGAACAGATCGGACAAGCACAGCTCTACCAGCCATTGAGAGACTACGCCTCTTCCAACTTGACAATTTAGACTCAAGTTTAGTAGAAAGAAAAGCAAAAGTGTTAGTACTAAGACAGCGATGAATCAAAGGTATCCCCAGATAAATCCTGAGATATTTTGTAAGATTTATCCCAAATAGACTCGAGAGTTGTCGTGCTAGTCGGGGATGTGTTTGGACTAACAAAAAGGTGAGATTTGCTAGGGTTGATCTTTTGGTCAGAGATGTGATAAAATTCATGAAGTACATCATGCATGAGTCTAGCTTAGGCGAGGGAGGTTTGGCCAAAAAGTATCAAATCATCTACAAAAAAGAGGTGAGAAATAGGTAGACCATGTCGAGAAATAGGAAAAGCATGCCAAATACCAGAATTAACACAATCTTGTATTTTATTACTCAGAATTAACACAATCTTGAATTTCCTTTTTCTCTTTAAATGCAATAGTTATGCCCAAAATTATTTATGAAATTAGGAAATCGTGTTGCATTAGAGTAATGAAATATGTGGTTCTGCACTTCCCACACCATATCTCTATTCATATTTAAGCATTTTTTGCCTTTTTTAAACTGATAACGTAATTTTTACATGATACATTTTAGTAGAGAATACAACAAGTATGGACAAAATGATTATTCTCTAAGTCTGAATAATAAAAGAAGGATTAAATATTATAAAATTTTAAATAGGAACTAAATTGTAGAATTTTTAATAATAAAATAAGAGAATAATTTGTGGATTTAGTCCCAAACAAATTTATACTTGGCAACCTTACTCCCAAAAGTTTTTTTTTTTTTTTTTTTTTTTTTTTTAAACTATTAAGGTCCCAAATTATTTTATGATTGGACAATAAAGTCCTTTTTGATGGATTCTGTTAGGAAAATTTATAGATTTGGTCCTCAATCTTTCGATCATTGATGAATTTGATCCATAATATTTATGGTTTTGGTGTGGTTGGTCCCTTTCTTTATTTTTTATTTAGTAGGTTCCCAATGTATAATAAGTTGGTGCATTTGGTCATTCTTTTCACAAAATTTGACTTGCCCAAACAAAGATTTTGTGAAGAAAATGACCAAATGCACAAACTTATTACACATTGGGGACCTACTACGTAAAAAATAAAGAAAAGAGACCAACCACACCAGAGCCATAAACATTAGGGACCAAATTCACTAATTTTCCATAATACTAAAAAAAGGTAATTAAATAAATTCACATTGATGACTTATCAAAAAAAAAAAATGTAAATTCACATTAATGACCTCACTTAAATTAACATGAAAAATATGATTTCTGCTACTTTGGTTTGTTATTCATAAAGTTGTTAATATGAATTTACATTTTTTTTTATAAGTCATTAAATAAATTTACTTAATTACCTTTATTTTTTATTAATGAGTTTGATCCCTAATGTTTACAACTTTGTTCAAATAAAGATTTTGTAAAGAAAATGACCAAATGCACCAACTTATTATATATTGGGGATCTACTAAAAAAAACCAATCACACCAAAGTCAAAAACATTAGGGACCCAATTCACCAATAATCGAAAGATTGGGGACCAAATCTACAAATTCTCCTAACATAATCAGTCAAAAAGGACTTTATTGTCCAATCATAAAATAGTTTGGGACCTTAAAAAAAAAAAAAAAAAAAACACTTTTGGGACTAAAGTTGCCAAAAATAAATTTGTTTGGGACTAAATCCACAAATTATTCTAAAATAAGAGCTAAATTAATCAATATTCTTTAGTCTCATTTTAAAAATGGAAAGCAAATCAAAGGGACTAATTTTATAATTATATAAAACTCAAGATTGATAAAATTATTGTATATGTTGAAACTTTTGAAGAGATTTTAAAAGTTGTAGATTCTTTGTCTTGATATGCAGATTGACTACTTGAAAGATAGAATTCTTTCAATCAATTAATATAGAAAAAAGGTTCCTTAAAATATTTTACATGGACAAAATATATCTATTGAGTACCCCAAAAGTTGTTTGCTCACTAATGTATCTTGTTAATTATGTGAGGTTTGATATTGCTTTCGCTATTAATTTATTAGCAAGATTTAGTTCATATCTAACCATAAGATATTAGGATGAATTAAATAAGTTTTTCGATTTTTTTAAAGATCTTAGACAAGCTATATTTGAAAATTTTATTCAACTTCAACATTTGAAAGACTAGAACAAGTTGGAATGTGTCAATTTAGAAATTTTATATAATATTCTAATCAGGAAGAGCGTACAAGTGAATGTACTCTTTTTCCTTCATTAGAATTTTTTTTCCCATTGAGTTTTTTCTTTTAGTAAAGTTGTATTGAGACATATTCCTTTTACAATAGACATTCAAGGGGTAGCGTTATAAATATATTTATATATGAATATCCATTGACGAATCCTATATACTTTTAACTTCTTTGCTCCCTAATCTTCTAGTTTCTAATATTCTTGTAATTATATCCTATAAATAAAAGTTCATAGAGGACTTGTAAACAACAAAAATACATGATGATGAATAAAATGGATAGTCATATTACTATCTCTATATTTTTTTTCTTCTCTCTTTTTACTTTGTTCTCTTTATATTTATTTATTATTAATTATTTTATAAAAATTTCAACTTTCTTTTTAAAATTATTGTTACATGCATATTTAATTTTGCTTTTGCTTTTTTTTTTTTTAAACATAAAATAACTAAAAGTAAATATAAAATTTATTATTGCCCAAACTAACATAAAGTAGTTCGAGATCTTCTAAAATATTATCTAAAATACTAATTAAATTAAAACACATGTAAGTTTAACCTCAAAAGGAACGTCATTAACTTTCATTAAGTCAATATTTATAATTTTTTTATAAAATAAAAATTACTAAAATTTTTTAATTTTTTAGATTGATGAGAAAAATATTTTTTATGTCTTTATAAACTTTTTTTTTTTGTTTAAAGTTATAAGTATTGATTTAACGAAAATTAATGACATTAACTTTTGAAATTAATAAAAATAACATGTGTTTTAATTTGATTAGTATCTTAAATAATGTTATAGAGGATGTCTTAAGAGATTCGAATCTATAAAGATAAATACAAAATTACTATTTTAGATAAGAAAAATAGGGTGACAATTTTGTCGGGTTCGTATAATCGTATCGAGTTAAGTTAAAATAATTATACTTAACTTGTTAACTCGAACCCGAAACAATACAAAAAATATGAACTTAAACCAAACACAAAATTTAATTATGTCAACCCACCAACCTAATTATGTTACGTATGTAATTTAAAACACACTAACACGATTATTCGATATCAACCTGCAAACCCGATTATTTATCTATTTAACTTATAAAAATATTAATATTATTGTGAACGATGAATTTTTTGCGTCTGCAAAACATATAAATAAAATAAAACAGATAAAAATTGATGTAATAAAATATATTATATTGTAATTCTCTATCTAATCCGTTGATTCTTTTTGTCATAGATTCAAGGGATTTTTGAGCTTGATCACGATCCTTTGATTTATTGGATATGATCCTTCCAAGGGTCTTTGGACTTGATCTCAAAATGTATTTGACTTAAAAAGTCGTTTGGCTTGATCTCGATCTCTCAAGTGATATTTGATTTGATTTTTTCGAGAGTCTTTGGACTTGATCTCGAAATGAAATTGATTTTGAGGGCCTTGCGGGTTTGATCTCAATCCTTCTACATGTGTTTGATATGATTTCTCTAAGGGCCTTTGAGACTTGATCTTGGGAGAATTTGGAAGGGAAGAGTCCGATGTGACGAAACTTCGCTGCTTTGAAGATGCTCTCTTCAACCCTCTCTTGCTATTCTATTTGTAGAGGAAGAGGAGATAAAGTTAATGCATCTAATTGGTCAATAGTTTTTTGGTGGTGATGTGGCATTATTGATTGGCCGAGACCACCTTTGGCTCTTATTGGTTAATTTTATCATGTATGAACATGTGATTCATCATAATAAAAATTAATTAGGTGAAACTTTATTTACGACTTAATTAATTTTAAATTAATTTGCGACTATCTACAAATTGCCCTTTGGAACTTGTGCATGGATTAATTTGAGGAATTGTCACGAGGACAAATTTCAACTTACTTCCATCTTATTTTATTTGAATCAAATTATTTAATTAAATTTGACTCACATATAAAATACAAGATAAAGATGTTTATATAAATATATATAAATCAATTTTGACTCAAATTATGTAGATAAATTTGACTCGTAGATAAATACGGCTTGTAAATTATATATATATATATTACGAATAAAATTTGACTCGAACATAATTATATTTCGTATATTAAATATATATATATATATTAAAAAAAATATTTTGCAAATTAATATTTAGATCAAATTATATAATTAAATATGATCGTAAATAAATATATCTCGTAAAGATATGGTATTTTTAACAAATTAATATTTGAGTTAAATTATATATTTGAATAACGACTCATAGATAAATATGATTCGTAACAAAAAAAATTTTTTAAAAAGATATTTTAGGAATTAATATTGAAGACATTATATATATATATCTCAATATGACTCGTAGATAATATGATTCGTAAAAGATAATATATCTTCTATAAGGAAATAAATTAAAATTATATTACTTCAAAAAAGAAATTAGAGTTTGAATTTATTTAAAAAATCTCTTAATCATTTGTCCATATAAAGTGATGTTATTTTTCAAAACAAATAAATAAGACTCGGGAAGAGAATTGAAGAAAAAGAATATGAGTAGTACCTTTTTTAAAAAAACAAAAACAAGAAACAAACTTTTCTTTTTTTCTTTTTTTGTTCAATTTTTTTTTTTTTTTTAACACAAAGATGTTTTTTTTTTTTTTTGTTCCTCGTAAACATTGATTTCTTTTTCTTTTTTTTGGCATTTTTTTTTATTCTTGTAAAACTAACCATTTTTTTTACGTTGTTTTCATGTTTTTTCTTTTACCACCAACGTGGAGAAGTCCTTATGGGTTGTTCATCCATGCAAATTGAAGACCTCCATCATCTCAAACGGTAAGTTCGTTGTCATCCACCATTCATGATACAAATTCAAAATCTTTACAAATCTTTAACATGTACCTCCATCAGCGAGCTATTGATATCAATTTGGAGAGCCAACGACTTAAAGGAGAGTTATCGACTTTGTCAACTTCAACATGAAACACCATCAACTTTGTCAACATCAACATAAAGCCCCATCAACTTTGTCAACTTTAGTATGAAGTACCATTGACTTTTTTCAACTTCAACGTGTGTAGGAGTCATCAACTTTTTTACCATCAACATGTAGAAGCCATTAACTCTTCTACTACCAATATGAAATGGCCATCAACTTCGCCCAAATCGATAACTTGAAGGAGTTCTTGATGTCGCCTAATCTCGCAATAAGTTCCACGTGTGCTCCCTTCCACCTTGGCTACTAATTTGTAAAATGTGAGGGATTCCCCCGTAAGCCACTCCGATGCCAAAGTCAGTAAAATGTTTAATTGGATAATTAGGGATGACAATGGGACGGGGGTTTGTGAGAATTCCTTCCCTATTCCCATCCTTGATTCCCACATATATTTCCTATCCCCATCCACATCCCCTATGGTAAATTTTTTATACCATCCCCGTTGTGGATCGGGGATCCCCGCGAGAATTTTTCACCACTTAATATCTTTAAGAAATTTTTCATTCTTTATTATCAATTAAATTATTAATGCAAAATTAATCAATAAATTTCATAAAATAAAATAAAAAGTATTCATTCACAAGTTTTTCAATAGGAAAATTCCCAACTTTAGTCATATAACTATTTACGTTTCTTGAACGTGGTTCTAAATCTTTAAAAATACCCAACTAGATCCTATAACTATTTTCGAATTCTGAAATAAGTCATTTCGACCAAAATTCTCCCTTTTTCTAGCACTCTCAATCATGTGAGATGCATATGCCTCTTTTTTGAGGGCATTTTCGGTACTCTCTCCCCCCTCTAATGCCTCTTGTTTGTGAAACATTGCAATGAAGAAAAAAGGAGGGAAATTTTTGGCTACTCACTAGGGTTTGAAGAAGAAAGATCTGTTCTTCCTATCTTCCCAATTAGTTCCATTCATCTGAATCTTTGTTCACTTTCAAATACGAATACAGGAGGATTCTACCACTTTGATGGCTTATGCGAACGACTGAAGAGTGACTGAAATTCAAGTATGATTTCACTGACGAGTAATTCTTTCCTTTTCTTTTTCCCTTTTCGATTTTCCTCTTCGCGGCGGTGGGGTGAGGTGGGGTGTGGACAGAGTAAGTGGTTTGTTTTCTTTTTTTGTAATTCTTGCTTGTCTTTTCTTTATTTATTTGGTTTCTTTAAATTTGGGTTGAAAAATGCCCGTCTGTTCTTGATCAGGGTGGGGAATTAATATGGGCAACATATCTTAATTATGTTTACAGGGCAACAAGAAGCCCTTGTATTGTGTGAGACACCAGAAGATGAAGTAAAAAATTTCTTGTCTAATAGAGATTCCTTGGTAGCATGTGATGTGGGCAGATTTGTCTGTTATTTGTATCTTATGTTCTTGTGATCATATCAAGATTTAATGCATGGGTTTTTTTGGTGTTTGATTATTATAATTTCCACAAATTTGCAATCTGGAGTTGTTGGTTATCAAATTTAGTAGTCCATGATACTATTTGATGGACAAGGTATGCATAGTAGTTTAACTTGGAGTTCGGTTAGTGGTATTATTTTTCTTCTTAATTTTAATTTGTAGGGCTCTTTACAATTTTTGTCCTACCAGAACATCATCATTGTTCAACAAGGAGCTGCTCTCTATATAATTCTCGTAGGACTCAGATTTTCTATTGTTGAATTACATTGTGCTTGTCATTTGATAGAAATAGGAGGTCCAATTTAGGTAGCTAGATGCCGTTTTTGTATTTAGCTTTAGTCTCATTCTCAAGTTCTATTTTATTAATATTTTTATAGTTAGCTTTTTCTTGTGCGTCAAAGCTTTCATTTTCAGAGAGTGGACAGTAATTCTTAGAGAATGAGATGTATTCCTATATGTCTTGAAACAAAATTCATTGTTTACATGAATGTAGTAGAGTACAACTGAAAATGATGCTTTTAAATTAATTATTATCAGAGTTGAAAATAAAATGCTATGGACAAAAATATCCATATCATTTTATTTGTTGAGAAAATGATGAGAGTTATGTATTTGTATTTGTACGTGCTTATATGTCAGATGGGTGGGGAATGTTGGAAAGGTGTCTGCATTTTTATTTGGTTTTATGCATATATTTATGGTTGGGAATATATTTTTTATTGTTTCAACTCTCTCTCTTTTATTTTATTTTATTTTATTATTTTTTTCTTTCAAGTCTTTTGCGCTATATTTTTGAGACATTACTTTGAAGTTAAAAAAAGAAATCTATGTGTAGGAAAACTCAAGAAATACTTTTGGGTGTGAAATCATCTGATACAAGGATAAATGATATCTTTGGAGATTCTTCAGAGCTTTTCCCTATCTTGTCTTTTTTCTTATATTTGAATAAAACTGTAAACTTAGCACATGGTTACATGACTAAAAATTATTTGGGATTTAAAAAATTAATGAGTATTATATTTCCCAATTTCTTTGAACTTTGTTAAATCTGCTTACAAGTTCAATTGTTTTTCATGAGATATTATGTAAAACTTACCGGTGGACTCGATCCACTCATAAGAGCCATGAATCCCAACTTACCAACAATCCTGCATGTCCTTTTTCTACCCTCATGTTCTCTACTTTTTTTTTTTATTCATGAAGCTGGAAAACATGTTTCAGGTCTTTTTAATCATAGTAAGTCTATTTTCAGTTGAAAAAGTAATTTTACCTGTTGTGCTTAAGTTACACTCCATAACTAAAAAAAAAAAAAAAAAACTGGTAGCAGCAGAAGATGAGGCTCAAACGTACAGCTGGTTGACGTAGGCAGAAAGATGGCTCGAATATGTTGGGTTCAAAAGATGATGTGAAGAAAGCTATTATCAACCATGGAGTAAAGTGGGGAAGGAAAATAAGTTTTGTAAAAAATAACAAACTTAGAGTGGTTGAAAAGTGTAAAGCTTAGTAGTGCAATTAGCATATTGTTGCTCGTGTGGTTCCAAATTCAAGAACTTTCCAAATAAAAAACAATACAAGTGTTCACGCATGTTCAAGATCAATGGATACTAAGATCACTCTACAAGATTCATAGCGAAGATATACTTAGATTACTTTAGAAGTGAAAATGGATTTTATGTACATGAATTTCAAGCAAAAGTACACCGAGAACTCAATATAAACGTAAATTTGAAGAAGGTGTATAACATCAAGGTTGAAGCAAAAATTTTAATTGAAGGCAAGTATATGGAGCAGTACAAACTTTTATGGGATTACATATCTAAACTAAAAAGGTCAAATCTTGGTTCGACTATTTTTTTGGATACAAGGCTGAATGGGGCAGGGAAGATGGAGTTTAGAAGGTTCTATGTATATCTCCATGCATTGAGAATAGGATTCTTACATGGATGTAGGAGAATCATAGGATTAGATGGGACCTTTTTAAAAGGTACCCATCTTGGAATATTATTGACTGCTGTGGGTGTTGACGCGAACAATGGGGTATATCCAATTGTTTATACGTACTGTTGTGAAAGGGGAGAATAAGGCTACTTGTAAATGGTTCATAGAATATCTCATACAAGATTTAGAGATACATAGGCTAGAAGATTGGTGTATTATATCATATCGACAAAAGGTTTGATTACTTTCTTCCTAAATAAGTTGTCATATGTTCTTACATAACCATATTTTCTATTTTAATTATCATATCAACATTGAGTGCTTATGGAACATCAGCGTTTGATTTATCAGTATTTGTAGGAATTCTATTAAGTCCTATTTCCTGTCCTGGTTTGTGTGTTGGTTAATATGCTGTTATTATTATTATTTTCCATGTCAAGATTATCATTATTTTCCATTTTATTATTTTCCTACATAACATTACATTTTTTATGATTTTCAGCTCATGAGAGTTTCATAATCCCATCAGTTTCCCATTGGTAAAGGATTAATTCGCGGTTATCATCCAACCGGCCAAGATTAATTTAAAAACTAGAAAGCAATATAGTGCTCACCAGGTCATCTCCCAAGGAAGCCTTAATTGTTAAATTAATCTAAAGAACCCACTGATCTCAATTGAAAAAGGGGGGTTTTATGTTTAATAGAAATTTATAAACAAACAAACAAGATAAAATAAAATGCAAATCAATAATGAGAAAACGTAATTAGCTTAGGGTTGATGCTCCAATTTAATTCTTCCTTGTTCTACTAAATATTTCGAATTCGTAATCTGATCCCTTGATTGAATACTAATTTAGAACCCCAAATTAGAATTCTATTCACCCATTAACAATCCGTTAGAATTCGATTAAGCATTAATAGGTTTCTTAGACAACCGTCTATTCCATCAACTCATGTTTAATTTAAGACCCGTGAACAACAAGGTAATCCATGAATCCATGAAAAATCCAAATTTGAAAGCAATCAAGATAGAGATAAACACATAGATTCAATTAACAACTGCCAATCAAAACTAAATTTAATCTCAAAAATGCATTCAAACGAATAAACATTCAATCTCATAGATTAATGCAATCAAATCTGAAAACCAAATTAAAAACCCGAGATTAA
>JAXGGT010041246.1:0-12113 GCA_035583425.1 Marsdenia floribunda
ATTGGGTCTTGGAGATGGATCTGAAATAAAATAAAAATCTAATTAAGAGCCCAATATTTAATATTAAGATTATTTAATTTTAATAATCCAAATTACTCTCATAAATATAAATAATGCATAAAAATCATAAGAAAGGTGGAGTGAATATATTAAATACTAAGTATTAAGGATCCAAAATATATAAATTTATATGTTATCAAAGACGGAAGAAGAAGTTGTTTTTGTGGCTTTGGAGTGTGTATGAACTGATTCTAATCCAGGACGTAGGTATGTATGTTGTAAAAAAAAAAAGGGTATTGTATATGTTTTTTCTTCTTTTTTGTTTTGATATCTTAAGTTTATGGTGATGTTTATATATAAATGTGAGTAAATTTTAATTTCAATTCCATTTTAATTTTGTAGTAGCATGCGAGCTACAGGTTTTTTTAATGGATTGATCCACCCATGTGTGCCAGATCGAAGGTCATTATCCCAGGTTTACTACAAAAACTAAGGAATATTGAGGAGGATAAAGAGAAGCAGAAGAAAAGAAAATGGCAATAGCAGTGTATGGTGTTATTTTTGTTCTGCATTTGCCTTTGGAAATTGATAGCATAAAGATGGCAAATTGGCATATGGTTTACTGGCAGCAACTATTGCATAGGATGCTTAGGATAGGATGTATTAGTATTGCTTGTTTGGGATGTTGTGCTGTAAAATTAGGAAGATTAGTATTGATTTAATAGTATAGTGATCTTGTTCAGATGAATGTAAAGGATTAATCTTAATATATTTGCTTTGAAATTAGCTTTGATATTGTGCAAAAATAATTTGGGGATCTTGTGTGGATTGTTGGGGACAATAACAGTTTGGCAATGCAATTGTTGGGGAATTTCCATTATCTGAAAAACATATGAGTAGCAGGTCAAGAGAATGGATGAAAGGAAAGGAAAATGACTATATTTTGCAATTGAAAATCCCAATAGTCGTAGGAATGCAGATAAGCAAATAGAAACATTGAAAATAATGCATCAAATGTGCAGAAACATCTTGAAAACATATAAGAGGTTGAAGCTTAATGCACGATAATCCAAGAATAAAGAACCCATATTGAAGAGGTTGATGCAATAAAGAAGAAATTGAGTCATTTAGAAAGTTGAGATGTTGTGCAAAAATGTAGTTGTAATATGATATTTTAGGAAGAAATATGATAGGAAAAATGCAGTTAAGAAGATAGATTAAACTGTCATAAATATAGACACCTTACAGTTATGAAAATTGTGGAGACAGTCATGCAACACAACAGGGCTAATTGTGCAGTTATGAAAAAAAAATTGCAAAAAACCTTTCATATACTCCGTTGGGATTTAGACAGCCATGCAGCCAAGTTTCTTGAAAATATACACGCATACTCTCCATTTTGCACCTTTCATTTTCCTTCTTCCATCTTCCCCTTCTTCCATCGTTCTTCTTCCATTATTCCATCTACCCTAACACTGCAAAACCATGACAGGGAGCCATTACAAAAAAAAATGGCAGATTCGACGCCTACCAAATATGGCGGCTGCAAACTATCGTTTTTGGTCACCAGATACAACGGCCTCGTGACCGTCTTATTTGGTGCACCAAATACGACGGTCTGTTCCCAACCGTCATTTTTGATAATTTTTTGAAAAATGTGTCAGTCTAAAACGACGATTTTGTGAACCGTCGTATTTGGTTTGGCAAATACGACAGTTGCGGTGACCAAATATGATGGTTTTATAAGTGTCGCATTAGATTAGGCAAATACGACGCTTCATTTGAGCAAATACGGCAGTTACAAAGTGTGGCTTTTGCTCAAAATACGAGTTTATAACTTCGGTCAATATTCATATAATATCGGATTGACTTCAAATTTTGTATATTTTATTTTTAATACATTTGTAATAAATCTAACGGTTGGATTAAATGTTTGATTTTTATAAAATAAAAAAATGCGTAAATTTCGATATTAAAATTAAGAAAGTAGATGGATGACACATGAAATAGTATCACATTGGTTTCAAATTTTGTAGATTTTATTTTTTATATATTTGTCATAAATCTAACAGTTGGATTAAATGTTTAATTTTTATGAAATAAAAAAATGTATATTTCGATATTAAAATTACAAAAGTAGATGGATGACGCATTAAATAGTATCGGATTGGCTTCAAATTTTGTAGATTTTATTTTTAATATACTTTTTAATAAATCTAACGGTTAGATGCATATATTTTGATATGAAAATTACAAAAGCAGATGGATGACATATGAAATAGTATCAGATTGACTTCAAATTTTGTAATTTTAGTTTTTCTTATATGTTTAACAAATCTAACGGTTAGATTAAAATTTTAATTTTTGTAAAATAAAAATGTGTAAATTTCCTTGATCTTTTGCCTTGGTTACTTAAAGTTATTTGAAGAATTTTGATTAGTTACCCAAATATGCAGGTTTTGAACATTCGCATCATATCCTTGGTTAGTTAATGCATGGCTTGGCGCGTAGAACAAATTCTTAAACTAGGAAAAGTGTTTGGTTTTTTACATTCTCTTTATTTGATTTGAGGGGAGAGGAAGTGAAGGGAGATAAAAGAGAAAAGTTTGGTTATACTACATTTTTACTCCTCATTTGTGCTATTTTTGTGAAGTTCTAAACTCAAAGTGAGGCTAATGCAATTCACCTACTACCAAACTATATGAAAGATGGACTAGAAGTTTTCTTATAATGGGTAAAGCATATTTTTTATTGGGATACTTTTTATTCTTATAGTAATTGGAGAAACTACAACATTTGTTGCCCCAGATGGGCTAACGTCTCTATCAAATGGAGAATGGTAGGAACATTTCACTTTAATGTTTCTCTTTTATGCTTTATTGCTTTCTTACATAAAGTTTATTTTCCTGTTGATTGGGTTATTCACATTGTTTTTTAATTGGTCCTTTATTTTCCTTGTAGTTTCCAAAGATCCAATATAACCCTTAGGAAAGCTGGATAGTTGCCTTATAAATATAATATGCAAATTATTATCTGTAAAGGTGAACCAATCATTGACTTTATTATCCTTCGTGAGCCTATTGACCGTTATGCTATGGTTATTTCGAAATATATTTTTTCGTTTAATGTTGTTGAAGAAATAGAAATCTGAAAGTGGTTTTTGACAGCCTTGAATCTTCATTGTATTAACGGAGTCAAGATTCAGAAGCCATACATCATTGATCTTATTGCAAGAAAAATAGCTGAAGATATTGACTTGGTAAAATTAATATGCTATAATTTCTACTCTTATTTTAAATGACACCTCAATGCATAAAATGCAAAGCAAGGGAAGTTGTGTTTATGTGCTATTCATTACTATGTCTTAATCTTGGTATTGGACTCATTAATTCAATAAGGTTTTTAAGGAAAAATTATTAGAGTATTGTCACTTAGTTTTAAAGAAATTTTTAAAAAAATTTTGTGTATGGTTTTCTATTAGGACTATTGATTTTGGTCGCTTCGTGCTTGGTCATTAAATGCCTTGTTTTTCTAGACAATTTGTTGTCATTTTGAGTAGTTATTTGTGGCCTGAAATTTACTATGCTTTACCTTGTTTTTGTGTTTCTTGTGTTTTGGTTTTGTGCTATGCTTAGCCAGCTTTTGTAAAAAGTTCAAAGTTGCATGTTGTTTCTTCTCAATGAAATGCAACTTGAAAAATTTTAAACAAGAACTTCAGTGAATGATAAGCAAAACTCGATGCAAATTATTGCATTTTTGTCTCTGACAGGTGAATTAAGAATCTCTGAGTTTCAAATAGTCTGCATAATATGGAAGATAATGCACATAATGAATGTCTCACTTCAGAGGATAACAAGAAGATAGAAGAAATTACAACAGCGACACTTTGAAGTTGTAAGTTCTGTTAATTGCTTGAGCTACTTTGTGAATTTGGAGAATGGGCTGGGATGGTCATTCAATAAGCAAAACGTGGGGATATCTCATGCCACATGTACAACATTATTGTATATTTATTATATATTTATTATGAGTTTGATGATCTTGAATTTTATTGTGTAAAGATGATATTTAGATATATATATATATATATATATAGATAATCTCATTGTTCTTCTCTCCGTTTTATGTGAGTGTATCTTATTATGTGTTCTCAATCTCTAACTGTGAAATTAATTATTAATTATTGTTTAAATTTGTTATTAAATCAATTTTAATTCATTAATTGTATTATTAATTACATTTTAATTTAATTTATGAATATTAATTTTATTTTTTAATTTTAATATTAATTTTTTTTAAAAATTAAAAATTATTTTATTTTTAATTTTTTTAAAAAAAAGAGCAAAAAATAAAATTCAAAATCGTGAATATAAATATTTAAAAATTATTTAATATTTAATATTCAAAAATATTTTGAAATTAAGAATTATTTTAATTAAAATAAAAAAAATCAAATATTAAAAACGACGGTCATAAATGATCATATTTGATATATTGTGCACATTGTAACCTTCATTTTTTACCTATAACTAAATTTTAATATCTAATTTAATTATAATTATAGTTATAATTTTTTATTTAAAAAATATAAAAAACCACGATGGTAAATCGTCATATCTGATTAATTTATATACATCTAAAACAAATTAAATTTTTTTTAAAAAAAAAAAATTTAATTCAAAAGTACCAGAAACGATGGCTGGGGAGCCACCATATCTGGTACCCTAAAACGGCGGTTCTCCCAGTCACCATATCTAATGTTTTAATATTTTTTGTTTTTTAAAAAACGAATTAGACTCAAATACGACGATTGTGTAGTCACGTATCTGGCCACCAAAAACGACAATTCCAATAGCTGCGGTATTTACCCTTTTTTTAGTTTTTTTTTTTTTTAAAAAAAATTCATTTTTTATGACGCTTTGGTCAACTGTCGTTTTCAAGTGTCATATTTGATAAAAAACGATGTTTTTGTAGCCGCCGTTTATAAAAAATGACGTGGTTTTAAACAACGGCTGCAAAACTGCCGTACTAGGCAAAAACGACGACTATGGAGTTAGAAACAACGGCTCCCTGGCCGCCGTTTTTTATGTTGTTTCCTATAGTGAGCAAAAGCAAAAGAAATAGGGAGTCCAACAGTTCGAATTCGGAGGTGGAGTGGAAGTGGTCTGCACTAAAAAGATGGAAATTCTACATACATGCAAGACAGATAAGCACACCCGATTGGACACTTTGGCCAGTTAATAAGGACTTTGATCCGTATGACATGTATGGTAAGTGTTAGTGTTAGTTGCTTTAAATTAGTGCATGCATGTTAGATATTCAATGACCTTCTTTCACTCTATTTGCATGCATGTTACATACATAACTAGATGTGTAGTTTTTGAAGCAATATATAGCCATAATCAACACAAACGCAGGTATAGATGAAAATTTTTTCACCTTCTGTGCGTTTGGTATGGAAAGATGGGAAACCAATTTGTTATTCAGGGGGTGAAGTGCACTATTTTGATTATTCTAAACTTAGCACAATGAATCTGTCAGGACACAAATCCTAAGTGTGACATGCCGCGAATTAAGGTACAACTCAACAAGCAAGGCACATAACTAACAAAAATATTGTGCAAGAAATTTTCTTTTCATCTACATTTTACTATTAACAAGAAAATAATAAATGGTCCTATAAAAAAATTATAAAAATAAATCAATCTAAAATATCCAACTTGTAATCTTAAAAAAAAAATATCCAAACAATCAAACAATCATCAAATAAAATAATACTACCAAGTCTAAAAAGAATAAACAAAATAAAACAAATGAAGCTAAATTTGATCTTCCATAGAATTACAATTCGACTCCTTGGAGTTCTTATTCAAAAATAAGAAAATCAACTAAAGAACTAAGAACTTGCAAAACATAAGAAATGAAATAAAAAGAATGAGTTAGAGTCCAGTAAGTAATCCAAAACTTCCCATCAAATTGGGCATAAAAGAAAAATCCTTCTAAAAAAGAAAGACGTAAAACATATTTATTTTTCATACATAATAAAAATAATACTTATAACAATTACGTAGGCTCAAGTCTCATAATATTTGCCTAAACCAGATATCCTGCCCAACTCTACTCCGACAAGGAGTTAACGAGTTGGAAAATGTACATACAATCACATATTTGTCTACTCACCTACAGACAAGTATATCGAGAACTAGTCCTCCAACCATACAATATATGAGCTATGCATAATTGTTTCAAGACATATATTTATACATATATTAAAAAAATATATATATATATATAACTCATGTCCAACTGAATTTAATAGAACATAAAGAAAATATTTTAAAACTTAAAAATAAGAAGAATCGAATTACTTGCCTCAATCAGATTTTTAACAAAACCAAGTTTAACTCAAGTAATTTAGATCCCAAAAGTGTCCCTTACCTATTTACATACAATAATTAAATAATATTCTATCATCATCTATTTACAAGTAATCCAAATATTTAATTTAGATATTTCTTATCTTAATCCAAATACTATCTAAACTTAAATTTTAAAATACTAATTATTAAAAAAAATATATTATAAGATGATTAAGATTTGTATATATGAGAAAAGTAATAAAATATTATAATTTAATTAAATTTCTTAAAAAATAATATATAATTATAAAATCTAAATTTAGATAATACATATCTAATTAAGTAACTGAAATTATTTTTTTTATATATATATAAGGTGTATATATATAAATATCGATGCACATATTTACGTTGCCGTAAATTTCACCTACTGATTTTATTGTTTTGTTCATCTCTCTTTATATATATAAATCATGAATTAAAAATAAATTTAATTTTTTTTAATCGTAAATAATAAATTTCAAGAAATAAAATTTCTTTCTTTCCTTATTATTTTCAAATATCAAGAACAATATTCAAGATTCAAGAATCATCATTTATGTACTTTAAATCAAGAACTAATAATGAATTCTAAATTCTAAATTACTAATTAAAAACCCAATTTTTTTTTTCTAAATAATTAAAAATCAAACCATTGAATTATTAAAGACTAATAAAATAAAGATTTAACTAACCCTCGTAATCAATACTGGGATCGCCAACCTCGAATTCTTTTTCGCGTCTTCGAGTTTGATTGCTTCATCTTTCTTGTTCTAATTGTCAGAGAATGAATGGGTGGTTAAAATCATGTTTAAGGTTTCTTAAATAGAACATTATAACTTAATTTAAATTGCTTCATAAGTCCTCCTATTTTTTTTTTTTAGTATTTTAAAATAGTCCCCAAACTTTTAAATCACCAAAATATCCTTCTTAATTGGGCACGGGTATTACATTCTTCCCTCCTTAGAAGAGTTTCGTCCTTGAAACTAGAAACTATCGTCCTCAAATCATCTCAAATGTCACTTTAAATCATCCTTAATATAACACAAACAACACTACCACTGCGCACTCTGATATCATAAAGCATCTCTTCATCCAATTTTAGAATTCAATCATCTCCATGCGTTGAATTAGAGTTACCATAACTATATACATTTCCAAAAATAAATTTTCTTAATGTGAAACTAATACCATACTCTATAGATAACTCTCTCATTCTACCTATTTCACTAAGTTCCATCTACAAGAAATAAAATTATAATCATTATTATTTACAAGTAGTAGGAGATAATCTAAAATCAACTAAAATAATGTAGGTACCGAAATTGAGGAAATCATACCTAATATCACGTCATCTGCACTATCAGTCTCACATGGAGTCAGGTCTTGCCTTTCTGATTATTCTGTGGAGTAGGGACTGGTTATACAATTTCAAGGGTCTTTGTACCACTCAATCCATCTAGCTTAGGTTCTTGAGGGTTAGGGCAATTTTGAAGTTGATGATCCTTAGAACCACATCCAAAACAAGTTCAATCTCTTCTATGACTTTCCCTAATATGATGTCACTGACAATGTGGACAAGTAGGGTAAGTAAAAGTAGTTGATGTAGGTCCACTTGTCCTCTTAAATCCAATGCCTATAGGTCTCAAAGCCTTGTTAGATATCCCAGAAGATGAAGTTGCCTTTGATTCTTGTTCCAAGAAAAGAGGGGCATCATTTTTTTGACCTCTAGTTTCCCTTTGTCTCGTCTTCACTTCAGTTTCAGAATTTTTTGCACCATCAATCATTGACTTATAGTCATATCTTACAAGGCAATTCGAGAACAAATCTCACCTAAAAAAGCATTCTTAAACTTGGATGCCTTTGCCACATCACTATTCATAATTTTCGGTGTGAATTTTCCTATGTTATCAAATCTATTGATAAATTCAGCTACTGTTTCTCCTTGCCTCCGCTTGATATTTTCAAACTCAGTTCTATACTTTAACTATTGTGCTAAAGGAAAGTATCGATCCAAAAATGCATCTCTAAATTGCTGCCAAGTGGTAGGTCAGCCTATTTCTCCTACCATGACCTCTTGAGACTTCCACTATTCGCTAGCATTGCCAACCAGAAAAGGCTTAATAACTCCAGACCTCATCTCAACAAGTACTTCGAATAAATTGAAACTCTCTTTAATCTCCTCCAACCAATTTAGTGCCTCTAAAGTATCTGAGCCCCCTGCAAAAGTACGAACTCCAACTTTTTTCATATGAGTGAAGTAAAAGAGAGTGTCCCTCCATTCCCTTTGAGGAACAACTTGCTAAAGGAGTTGCTGTTGTTGTTGCTGTGCAAAGAACAGTTGTTGCTACTCCATCAAGTTTCTTTGTTGTTGATGTATGTTGTTATGTAAGGCTCTAACTATAGCTATTGCCGAGGCAGTGTAGTCAATTCCTGGCTGGTTATATTCACTGCGTCTATCATCACGACCTTGGTCATGTTGTGTGTTACGAGCATAATCCCCAATAGGTTCATCCCAATCACATTCATCTCTCCGTATAGAGTTTTGAGAATTCCTATCACGTTGCTCTCTAGCTCGATTAGATTCTGCTCGACTTGACCTCCTAGGTGCCATATCCTCTACATAAGGGTATAATAGAAATCTTAAACAACTAAACTCAAATATCATCTATAATACTTACTTAGGCAATATCCCTAGAGATAATGAACCTATTGCTCTGATACCATTAAATGTCACGACCCAAATCCTAAGCGTGACAAGTCACGAATTAAGATACAACTCAACACACATGGCACATGACTAACAAAAATATTGTGCAAGAACTTCTCTTTTCATCTACGTCTTACTATTAACAAGAAAATAATAAATGGTCCCAAAAAAAAAATTTATAAAAATAAATCAATCTAAAATATCCAACTTATAATCTTAAAAAAATATCCAAACAATCAAACAATCATCAAATAAAATAATATTACCAAGTCTAAAAAGAATAAACAAAATAAAACAAATGAAGCTAAATTTGATTTTCCATAGAATTATAATTCGACTCCTTGGAGTTCTTATTCAAAAATAAGAAAATCAACTAAAGAACTAAGAACCTGCAAAACATAAGAAATGAAATAAAATGAATGAGTTAGAGTCCAATAAATAATTCAAAACTTCCCATCAGATTGGGCATAAAAGAAAAATCCTTCTGGAAAAGAAAGACGTAAAACACATTTATTTTTCATACATAATAAAAATAGTACTTAAACAATCACGTAGGCTCAAGTCTCATAATGTTTTCTTAAACTGAATATCCAGTCCAACTCTACTTCGACAAGGAGTTAATGAGTTGGAAAATGTACATATGTGATATCTGTCTACTCACTGACATACAAGTGTATCGAGAATTAGTCTTCTAGTCATACAAAACATGAGTCATGCATAATTGTTTCAAGACATACATGTATACATATATTAAAAAATATATATAACTCATGCCCAACTAAATTTAATAAAATATAAAGAAAATATTTTAAAACTGAAAATCGAGAAGAATCGAATTACTTACCTCAATCAAAATTTTAACCAAAGCAAGTTTAACTAAAGTAATCTAGATCCCAAGAGTCTCCCTTACCTATTTACATACAATAATTAAATAATATTCTATCATCATCTATTTACAAGTAATCCAAATATTTAATTTAGATATTTCTTATCTTAATCCATATATTATCTAAATTTAAATTTTAAAATACTAATTATTAAAATAAATATATTATAAGATAATTAAAATTTGTATATATCAGAAAAATAATAATAATATCATAATTTAATAATATTTATTAAAAAATAATATATAATTATAAGATATAAAATCAGATAATACATAGATATATATATATATATATATATAGATACATAATTAATTAACTGAAATTAATTTATATGTATATAAGGTGTATATATATATAAATATCGATGGACGTACGCCGCCATAAATTTCACCTACTGATTTCATTGTTCTGTTCATCTCTCTTTATATATATATATATAAATCGTGAATTAAAAATAATTTTTTTTGAATCATAAATAATAAACTTCAAAAAAAAAAAAAATTTCTTTCTTTCCTTATTATTTTAAAATATTAACAAGCATATTCAAGATTTAAGAATCACCATGTAAATACTTTAAATCAAGAATTAATAATAAATTCTAAATTCTAAATTACTAATTAAAAATTCAATTTTTTTTTTCTAAATAATTAAAAATCAAACCATTGAATTATTAAAGACTAATAAAATAAATATTTAACTAACCTTCGTAATTAATAGCGAGATCGCCGACCTTGAATTCCTTTTCATGTCTCCAAGTTTGATCGCCTTCTCTTTCTTGTTCTAATTGTCAGAGAATGAATGAGTGGTTAAAATTATGTCAAGGGTTTCTTAAATTGAACATTATAACTTAATTTAAATTGCTTCATAATTCCTTCTAATTTCTTTTTAGTATTCTAAAAGAATCTCCAAACTTATAAATCACCAAAATACCCTTCTTAATTGGACACGGATATTACATTATCTGTACTGGATAGCCATTTTTTAAGAAAGATAAGGAAAGTTCAAAGGATGTATGATCATGATAAGAGAGATTCCGATGATGATGATGATGATTATATGATATACTATTATTTAAAAAATTCTGGTGTCTTTGAGGATGATTTAACCCCCATATATTCAGAGCATGATAATATGTGTGAGTATATTCGTGTAGAGCTGTTAAACAAATCAAACGTTCTCGAACAAAGCTTGTTCGAGCTCGATTATGCTCGATTAAAACTCGTTTGTTTATTAAACGAGCCGAATTCGAATATTTTTCGAAGCTCGATTAATTTTCGAGCCAACTCAAACAGTGTTCGCGAATATAATTGAGCGTTCGCGTACAAATTATAATAATTATATATTATATAAATTATTATTTTAATAAAAAAATTATAATATTTATTTTAGGGTTAGGGTTTATACCTCACATATATATATACTTTTTTTTTCTCTCTCCTTTCTCTTCTCTCCCTCCCTACGGGCTACTGTCTTCTCTTCTCACCATATTCATCTCCACAGCCTTCCAGTTCTGGAGCAAAGTCCCGTTCTACATCTGTTCTCCAAAGGCATAAAGAGGTGTGGGTGGTTTATACTTTATATTAAATCTGTTGAACAACAAGGTAATAATGGCTCTTAATCTTCTATATGTTTTTCAACAATAGAAAACAATTTCTTCACATTTACCACAAATTTAATTTTCTATTTCTCATCTTCTTCGGAAAATCCTGGAAACTAGTTGTGTGAATTCCTCTTTGTGGATAGCATTTATAAAATATTGGTTTTGTTTTCATCTCTATTTATGCAGAAGGTGTGACTTGTGCAGGGAATTTCCGAGAATTTGGGCAAAATTTTGAAACCTGGTAAAGAATAAATTCGCGATTGTCGTTAAACCGGCCAAGATTAATTTTAAAAATAGTAAACAACATAGTGTTCACCAGGTCATCTCCTAAAGAAGCTCTAATTTTTTAAATCAACTCATGAAACCTATGATCGCAATCTAAATTAAACAAAAGAAAAGGGGGGGGGGATTGTATGTTTACGAAATTTAAAAGCAAATGATTAACTAAATGAGTTCGAATGTAACAATGATGTGAATACGTAATCAGCCTAGGGTTGATGTTCCAGTTTAATTCT
>JAXGGT010041257.1:0-12113 GCA_035583425.1 Marsdenia floribunda
TTTTATAATCAAATAAATAAAAAGAGGGGAGGAAAGAATACTAAAGACAGAAGTAAAAGATATGAGAGAAGAAAGAGAAAAAAAAAAGTAGAATTGTTTTATTTTGTACTTGATGGGTTGATATTCAAATATATATATATATATATATTATAAATAAAAGGAAGGAGTATGACAATAATCACTCTTGCGATGGGGCCCACATATATATATATATATATATATATTATAAATAAAAGAGAGTATCACTCTTACAATAGGGCCCACATATATAAATATATATTATAAACAAAAGAGAGTATTACTCTTGTGATGGGCCCACATATATATATATATTATAAACAAAAGGGAGGAATATGTCGGCCATCACTCAGCTGGCCATCTTTTTTCTATTTTATTATTATTATTTTTTTTTCAATCTGGTAGACATAAACAGTGATCTGTCAGTGGGTGCCCAAACCAGTACACTCCATTTTTTTTGAGTTTGAGTGAAAAATTGGAAAATAACTCTAGTCCAAATACAACCTAAATTTTCTATTTCCACATAGACAAGAATAACAAAATTTTTCTAATATAGAAACTAAAAACTAAATTCCACCAAAAGATGGTATAAGATAAGTCTTCTTTTAAATCAAAACAATTTTCATTCTCAAAAATAACATAAAATCTTTATTGTCTTAACTTTAACCACATTTCCATCACTGAATTAGATGTATCTTTCACCATTATTAGATTTTCGGTAATTTAGGCGACCCTTTACATAAAGGCAATGTGTGATATTTGGTATACTCATTCTTAAACCTTATAAGAGGTCTTGCCACAAAAATAGCAAGCAAAATCTTTAGTTTAATTTGTCGCTTTTTGGTGCTAACTACACTAATTTTACATTTTTGCCCTTGAGGCATTACACATCTTAGAGTTGCATGATCTTTTTATTTACATCAAAAGATAGCCTAAAAATCTCCTTTTAAGATATTTTTGGGTGTTTCACCTAACTTACTTCGAGGGCAAGGAACTTCCTCTTCCATAAAATATTTTCCTTATGATTTTCATCTATAAAAGGAAGCTTTCTTAACCAAGCAAGGGGATGATTTTTCATTAAGCATTTTTACTCATTAAACTCTCTCTCTCTCGAAGACATTTTCATTACACTTAGAAGGCTTTTTGTCTATTACCTTCTCTCCATCAAATTCGATCTCTAGAATCCATTTTAAATCATTTCTTCACTTGAAACAAGCTTTGAGCAATACATTGAGAGAGATTTCATCTTTTATAAAATACTTTTTCAGGCTGCTCTTTGATATTCCCATCAGGATTATCAGTTTCCCAATAGGAAGCTACTTTTCTCATAGGAATATATTTTCATCTCCTCCAAACTCGAGAAGGTTTTATTTGATTGCCTTTTCAGCAACATCAGATTGTGCCCACCGTATAAGAGGCGTGAGAGCTAGAAGAGCTATAAGTGCATCTACTCATGTTCTGCCATTTATCGATGATCCTTCATCGACAGTTCCTGATAATGGCACTCAATAGGATCAATGTCCACCAATGGAGCCAATCCCTGAGAATGCTCCACCTGTCATTCCTTCACATGTTCATCCGACTACTGTTACACAACATGCGTAATCTAATAATGATTTAGAGGAGGATATAGATGAAGAGTTTCATCGCTCTTTGAGCCATGGTAAACAACTCGATTTTCTCCTTATGCATATGAATAACTTCAACGAATTCTTAAAATACAAACAAGTTGAGAAGAAGTTCAAGGCCCCCATGCACAATGATGGTGACATAGTACCTCCTCCCATAATTCCAAGACATGATCCTCCTTCTAACGAGGACATGCGATCGGGAGATCAAATTTCTGATCCCATTCAACATCAACAATGGCCTTCGGTCATACATGATGATAGTCCATCTATTGCTGTTCAACGAGCTGATCGATCAGCCACGATTCCAGCTCAACCTCACATGGAACATGTTCAGCATGTTAACACTACTCAAATGGGACCAATTCCACCTCCTGCAATACCTTCGATGGGCCCTACCTTCTTTTAGCAGGTCAATCATACCGGCGGCTCCTACCCCGAACACTCAGCCTGCAGAGCACACTCCCATCCAGAATAATCAAGTCATCGATTCTATTCCATTCATGAATGGACAAGATAAGTCTAATTTTCCTTCTTTTCATTCACTTGTAGTAGAAAACAAAGTACATGACATGTTTACACAGTTGCAACACTTGATGCCTAGTTTTCAACCGAATAATCTTCTTTGGAATATGCTTACTACTACTCCCCTAAAAGCTGATTTCTATAATCAAACCGTTCCCTCCCAATTTTAAGCAACCTACAATTAATAGATATGATGGCTTGTCTGATCTAGCTATGCACTTGACATATTATACTCCTGCTATGTTCATGTATTCTACTGATGATGCTTTACTATGCAAATGCTTTCCTACTACACTTTCCGGTGATGCTTTAGAATAGTTTATGTCTCTACCATCTAATAGCATTTTTAGTTTTCATCAGCTAGGAACTTTATTTTTGCAACAATTTACTGCTAGTTCTCTCCCGAAGAAGTCAAGAATGCATCTCCATAATATACGGCAAAAACATGATGAACCATTAGCTGCATTTTACAAGAGATTCAATGAGGAATTAGTCAAGGTTCAGAATTGTACTGAAGCTACTTACATTGAGGCATTCTGTAATGCCCTTAGACTTGGCCGCTATTTGGAAAAACTCAGCATTCTTCAACCACAAACTAGCACACAATTGTACAATAAGGTCATGAAGTGGATTAAAGGAAAAGCACTCGACAGATCAAAGAAATAATCCAGAAGAATTGAAAAAAGGAATTCTATAAGACTGATGGCCGATTGGGATCAAAGCGACAACGATCGAGAAGGGATGATTTTCAGTTCTCTAGAGACAACAGAGACAATAGATATTCCAATACTAAAGCTCCTTACAGAGTACGAGATGGGCCTCCCCGATCTAATGAATATCAAGATCGTTACCGTGAAATCCCAATAGGAATAACTCATGGAGGCATTCAAGTGAAAATTCTTTCACACCTTTATATGCTACCCCGTTCATACATACTCACCAAGGTTTAGTCCCACGACATACTACCCGCACCTAAGAAGATACAGGCACCAACAAAAAGACGCAACAAAAATCTCTATTGTGCCTACCATTGGGATGTTGGTCACACCAATGAGAATTGTTTCCACCTTAAACGGGAAATCAAGAATGCAATAAAGAGAGGACATTTACTGGAATTTGTAGCAAAACAACTCACTGACCATGAGCAAAAATCTCACCCACCCGATGGCGTATCTAAGAAGGCAGAGCCGAAGGTCATCAACACCATCTCTCACACTCCCAATTCAGAGCCACCTACAAAAAAGCAAAGGTTAAATCCTTCAATTTGCAATGTTAATACCCATCATGATTTACCTCTTGTTATATCTTTGCATATTGATAATTGCTTTATCAAGTGAATTTTGGTAGATACAGGGAGCTCTGCTAATATATTATATATAGAAGTATTTAAGAAGATAGAGATTACGATGGAAAAGGTTTACCCATCCCCCATACCGCTGATGGGATTCTCTAGATCAGTAATCTATGCCACCGGGACAATTATACTACCAATAAGATGGATGAAAGACGAAGTCCGAACAGAATTTGTCCTTGTAGATTGTACATCACCAACATAATCCTTGGCAGGCCCGCCTTAAATGCTATGAAGGCCATGGTTGATACATTTAATAATGAGCTTATGATACCTACATTTTTCATACCACCTCACAAAATAAAAGGTGATGCCCAAATAGCCAAGCAATGCTTCATGACTACAATAAGAAATATAGAAGCCAAAACTAATGAAGAGAAGACAGAAGATATCATTCCAGAAGACGATACAGCTACAATAATGGGCCCATGTTCAGAAATAGAATAATTTCAAATAGATGTGCTCCATCCTGAACGCAAGATCACCATCGGGAAATCACTTCCTCGGAGTTTAAAGAAGCAATTGTTAGATTGTTTAGCTGACAATAAAGATGTTTTTGCTTGGTTACCTTCTAATCTAGGTACTGTACCAAAAATCTATGCAGAGCATCACCTTGGCATACCTGATGGGTTACACCCTGTTTGTCAAAAACGCAGAAACTTGGCTATTGACAGATTGGAGGTCATCAAAAAGGAAGTCATTGAAATATTCAAAGCCAACATTTTCAAAAAAAGTCAGATTTCTCGAATGGTTGGCAAATCCTGTTGTTGTGCCAAAGCCTGATAGCTCATGCAGGGTATGCATTGACTTCACTGACTTTAACAAGGTAATCCCTAAAAGACCTTACCCAATGCCTAGAATAGATCAATTGGTCGATGCTACTTCTGGACATAGATACCTTTGCTTTCTTGATCCATATAAGGGTTATCATCAAATTTGCATGACTAAGGATGATGAGGAAAAAACTTTATTTATTAATCCTGATGGCTTATATTTCTATACCCGAATACCCTTTGGTTTAAAGAATGCAGGAGCTGAATTCCAGGAATTGGTCAATAGCATTCTAAAAAATAACATTGGTAAGAACGTCGAAGCCTACATAGATGATATCCTCATCAAATCGCAATCGGGAGAAACTCTCATCCCAGACATTCAAGAAAATAATTGACCAGATGAGGCAACATGGTTTAAAATTGAACCCCAAGAAATGTTCTTTTGGGGTAGAGGCAGGTAAATTTTTGGGATATATGGTTTCACATTAGGGAATATAAGCTAGTCCAAAGAAAATCAAAGCCATCATGGATATGAAAGCTCCAACGACACAAAAATAGCTCCAATAATTGATTGGAAAAATAGTATCCCTGAATCGATTTTTCTCAGTATAAGGAGAGAAAAAAATCCCTCTTTATCAAGCTGTCAAGGCAAAGAATCCCTTCGCATGGACTCCGGAATGTGATAAGGCACTTCAAGAGGTAAAAACCTACTTAACTTCACCCCCTGTTTTAGTTTCCCCAATTCTAGGAGAAGTTTTATATCTATATTTAGCCATCGGAACTAACACTTTCAGCACGGTCTTGTGTGCCGAACGGGAAGTAATCCCGAAGCTAGTATATTACATAAGTCATATCTTGCAAGGACCAGAAACAAGATATCCTAATTTGGAAAAGCATGTTTTAGCCATAATTCTCACTTCCTGAAGGCTAAAGCCGTATTTTCAAGCTCACACCCATGTCTACAAAAATGCTCCTATAAGGAGAATCCTCCATAAAACGGATGCCTCAGGCAGACTACTCAAGTGGACAATTGAATTGTCCGAATTTCACCTGGAATATCTCCCCAGAAAAGCTATTAAGGCACAAGTTCTGGCAGATTTTGTCCAAGAATGTACAATTTTTGATCAGACACATTATGAGATTCAAACCCCTAATTCGCAGGAATGTTGGCATTTGTACTCCAATGGGTCAGCTGCAAAAGAACATAGAGGAGTATGCATCATTCTACAAAGCCCCGAAGGTATAAAATTCATCTAACACCTTCAAGTATGAAGTTACTATTAGTAACAATGAATCAAAATATGAAGCCTTCTTAGTAGGTTTAAGTGCTGCTAATGCCCTCCAGATAAAAAGCCTCGTTGTCCGAACAGATTCTCAAATCCTAGTAGGACAAATCAACGGTTCATATGACACCAAAGGTGATAACATGCAGCAATATCTTGCTTTATGCAAAGATTTGCTAAAAAAAGTTTGATTATGTTTAGGTTGAATATATTTCCCGAAGGCATAATCATGAAGCTGATCTACTATCAAAGCCAAAGGTCGACGACCCAACAACACACCTATTGGGGACGATTTGGATTGAGTCACTCAAATCCCAATCTATTGACACTGAAGCCATATTCATAAGCTCAAGTGATTCGCCGACAACATGGATGGACCCCATGTACATGTACATTGACAGTGGTGACCTTCCAGACGACCTAGAAGGAGCCATGAAAATTAAAAAGGTATCATCCCAATACACCATCATTGACAATAATCTCTATCGAATAACTTTCTCTTGGTCTTTACTTAAGTGTGTAAGCTCAAGTGAAGGAATGGAAGCATTGCAAGAAGTCCATGAAGGATTATGCAGATCACACATTGGCTCAAGAAGCCTCGCCCTAAAGGTAATGAGAGTGGGATATTTTTGGCCTACAATGGAAGATAATGCCATAAAATTGGTAAGAAGCTGCCAGAAATGTCAAATTTATGCCAATATTCACCATAATCCTTCAAATGTTTTCAGCTCATTATACAACTTGATCCCGTTCTGTCAATGGGGAATAGACCTTCTGGGCCTATTCCCGAAAGCTCCTGGAAATAGAGAATTCTTGATTGTTGCCATCTACTACTTCACTAAATGGGTAGAAGCCAAGCCACTTGCTACAATTACCTCTAAGGTAATCAAAGATTTCTTCTTCAATGATGTGATCACTAGGTTCAGTTTACCTAGAATACTAATCACAGACAATGGCACACAATTTTCTTCTATTGAATTTCAAGAATTCTGTAAAGAAATGCAAATTGATCAAAAATTCACTTCGGTAGCACACCCGCAAACCAATAGTTTAGCATAGGTGACAAATCGAACAATCCTACAAGGGTTGAAAAAGAGACTTGACAATTCCAAAGGTAAATGGATTGATGAATTACCCAAAGTTTTATGGAGTTACAGAACAATACCTCATTTCCAAACGCATGAGCCACCGTTCAGTTTATTCTTTGGAACAGAAGCGTTGCTGCCAATAAAGATACATATCCTTTCGGTACATTTGTAATACTTTGATCCAGAGATGAATGATCAGAAATTAGTGGAAAATTTGCTCATGCTGGACAACACAAGCGAGAAAATAATAATTTTAGGGGAAGAGTACAAACGAAGATTAGCAAGAACATACAACAAGAAGGTGAAGCCAAGCAACATTCACATTGGCAATTTGGTTCTGAGGAAAAATGAAGCAAGTAGGCAAAATCCTGGAAGAAATCTAGACGCAACTTGGGAAGGTCCTTATCTAGTCATAAAAGACAACGGGAATGGCAGCTACGAGCTTGAAGACATGGATGGTCGACTAATTGCAAGAACATGGAATGCCATCAATTTGATAAGATTCTACCCATGACGTATCTTATATTCACAAAAAAAAAAAAATCCTGGGAGATACTACCTTAAGTTTTTCCCGATGGGTATCTACCCGAAGGAAATTCATCAAGTGAACCTTTCAAGGATTCAATTGTATATCACAGAAGTGATCGACACTTATGAGCAATAAAGATTCTTCATTCATCAAATCATGATGTGTTCATATTTACATTTTTCATGATAAGATCTCCTATATAACCTAGGAAGATCACCTAGGCTAACAAGCCCGATCACATAGATCACTAAATATCATCATTGCAAATTCACTAAGGCAACATGCCCAATCGATGAAATACCAAAGCGCTTATTTGGCCAAAAGGCCCGATTCGAATCGAAGCCAAAAGGCTTAGTTAAGGCAAAAAGCCTAATTAAATTTAAAAGCTAAAAACGCTTATTAAGGCAACGAGCCTAGATGAGTTAAAAGCTAAAAAGCTTAACAAGGCAGAAAGCTTGAATCAAAAATAGAATTTAAGGAAAGAAGCCTAAAACAAAAGCTAGCTAAAGGCAAAAGCCTTATAAATTCAGAAGCTAAAATGCTTCAGGGATCCTAAAGTATTTTTTGAGCTCAAAAGGTTACAGACCTTAAAGAATTAGCTTTTCAAAGCTAAAAATTTATTAAAGCAGGTATTGCTTACAAGTTATCAAGAAGGCTTAGAATAGCCAATCTGATTAAGAATTTTTTTTAAAGAAATTAAAATTTCAACCAAAAATATCTGAGGCAAAACAAATTCATTAATTTTGCCCAAAGGCTAATATACAATGCCTAAATAGCTTTTACAAAAGCTTCAACATTAAGCCCGATAGGCACAAAAGAGAAGAAGGCCTAGTGTCCGAAGACTACAAAAAAAAAAAAAAAAAAGCTATAAACAAGTTAATCTTGCTTCTTCTCCGAAGAGGAATCAGTAGGTTCCTTTATGGTAATTGGAGAACCGGAGGCAGTAGTTTCCTCTCTCGATCCTCCATCAACATTAGACTACTCTGCCTTTACCATCGGGTAAGGCTGTACAAAGCCTTCAGAGTTGAAGCCTTCGTCCCAAGGCATTAGTGTCTCCACGCCTTCGTCTTGGATGAACGTTTGCAATTGTTCTAGAAACAAGTATTCTGGATAAGTCCTTTGAACTTCCATTTGAGTTGTGGAGAAGGTAGATTTGGCAGTACTATCAACCAAACGAAGAATGAGACCCTGACCTTCAGGAGTCTTCAGGAAATACTTGCAGCCGGCCTCTTGGAATGAAACGACATTCCATCCTCCTCTAGGCTAGTTCCAAAGGTTTCAGTTTGGAACCTACTTGCAGTCTTCAAGTCCTCAATAGTCCTCTCCTCCTGAGCTATACGACGTTCATAGTCGAACATAGTCTCGACATACCCTTTCAGTGTGAGGGTAACCTCCTCCAGTTTATCTCGCCACACCTTTGCCAGGTCTTCATTGTCCTTCTTCGCCTGCTCCATCTCAGTCTTCAAAGAAGCTACCTCTTCCTTCAGGTTAGCTGCTTGGCCTTCTACTAAAACTCGATCAAGATGTTCTTTCTGCAATTGGTTTCGAACGCTTGCTAATTGTCATTCAGAAATCCTGAGAGCTTCTCAATCGACTATTGAACGATGAAACATTTCCACTGATCGAAAAAAATGCTACAAAAAGCAGAAACAAAGTCAGAAATAGAAACATCATAAATATATGCTGTAAGGAAATAGAAAAGAGAATATAACTTATGTGTACTTGGCAGTGTAAAAAAGCCCCGTTTGTCTCTGTCCGGTCCCGAGACCTTTTCGATCCAGTTCCCCCTTGGGAATACTGTGGAACAAGTAGTCCTCTACTGCCCCGATGAGTTAATAAGATCATCATTCCTAATGGACCAATTAGGCCTGAACAGGTCTTCAGCAGTTGCAACAGCTTGATTTGGAACATAACTGCTACTAGCTACAGGGACACCTTCACCAGGCTGATTAGTTTAAACATTCTGAGCTTCCCATTTGGAAGGAACTTCAGCACTCCTTTCTAGACCAATATGAACAGTTTCTTCCCTTCCAGTTGGAACAACTCCGATTACTGGAGGGCTAGCTTCATGAGCAGCTTCATCAATAGCTTCCTGAAGATTGCCAGGCCTTTCCTCTATTACAATCATGGTTGACTTACCGCGCTTGAGTTGGCCAGAAACAGTTCGAATTGCCTTCCTCTTCTTTGGAGCCTCCGATAGCCCCTATATGGGCATTGCACTAACCTTTGCAGAGGTCACAGAAGGGGAACCCTTCTTTCCCCTAGCAGATATCAACAACTGAATTACATCGCTTCTGGTAAAGGATTAAATTCGCGGCTATCGTCAAACCGGCCAAGATTAATTTAAACTAGAAAGCAATATAGTGCTCACCAGATCATCTCCCAAGGAAGCTCTAATCATCAAATCAAAATTAAGAAACCACTGATCTCAATTAAAGTAGAAAAAGGGGGGTTTTATGTTTAACGAAATTTAAAGATAAATAAACAAGATGAAATAGAATGCAAATCAATAATAAGAAAACATAATCAGCCTAGGGTTGATGCTCCAGGTTAATCCTTGCTTGTTCTTCTAAATATTTTCAAATCACTAATCTAATCTCTTGATTGAATACCAATTTAGAATTCCGTTCACCTACTAACAATCTGTTAGAATTCGATTAAGTATTAATAGGTCTCCTAGACAATTGTCTAATCCAACATCTCTTGCTTAATCTAAGACCCGTGAACATCAAGGGAATCCATGAATCCATAAAAAATCTAGATTTGAAAGCAATTAGATAGAGATAATCATGAAAGTTCAGTTAACAATCGCCAACAAAACTAAATGCAATCTCAAAAATTCAACCTAATGAATAATCATTCAATTTCATAAACAAACGCAATCAAATCTGAAAATCAGAATACAACCCGAAATAAATGATGTTTTGGAACTCTAAATTGCCTTGGAAACATCTTCACCTAGACCGATTACAAGGTGTTTAAGATGCCATTACAAAATCTCGTAATGCCTCCATGATTTCCGAAATTCTCTCTGTAATTTTAGAAATCTCGCCTCTTGCTCTCTCTTCTTTCGAAAAACGCAGCCTCCCTCTCTAATCTGATTTTCTTTTTTTTATTTAATCCGCCTCCTTTTGTCCTTAGAGTTTTCTTCTCTTTTTCTTGTACTTTACGAGCCCCTTTAATTTTAGCCCGAATCACTTGCATATTGGGCTTCATAAAACTATAACATGAGGCCCGCCAGGTTATTTAGATTGGGCCTGAAATATAATAAAAATATAATTAAAAATCCAACAATTTAATATTATACTATTAAAGCATAATAATCCAAATAACAAATAAAAATCCTATGAATGGTAGAGAGATGTATTAAATATTAAGCATAGAGGGTCCAAAATGTATAAATCTATATGTTATCAGAAACTCAGTAACTCACCTAGACAATCAAGGTGAACTGATGAACTAACGAAGTGAGAATAAGACAAGGTCAAGTCACCTCAACACATAATATTTTGCCTCTCATTCAGGATTATAAATATTAATCCACGACATATATTATAATAGCTAAAGGTCAAATACTTTGATTGAAAAATAACATTACAAGGCTTACATTACAAGAAACAAAACTTGCCTCACAAGCCTCCCACACTATACTACTTGGGGGCCAAGAAAGGTAACACTTCTTTCATATAAATACAAAATTATTTGATCTCCTACTAATGAATTTCTTTGGAGGGGCAAAAAAGGAGACACTCTCTCCAATTTGCCTTATCTTTTAGGTGGTAGCTGTTTAAGTAACTTTGTCAAAGATATCAACTTCAAGAGTATAAGTGGTTCTCCATCTTCATTCAAAGGGTGGTGATTCTACACTGACATTCTCACAGTCGATTCAACAACATTCGACTCGCGGGCTGATTACAGCATCAGTTTGGTTTTGTTACCAGGAACTCGAAAGTTTTCTCTATTTTTTTCATTCTCAGTAATCATTTTGAGAGTGTTCAGATATACTCCTTTGATAATTCTTTTTTTTTTCTTCATATCATTTTGTCTACACAAATCACATAAATATGGCTACCACACAAGTTTCTCCAACACATGCAAATCAAGGAACGCAGAATCAAGCAACCTCTATTCCACGAGTAGTGTCAGTACATGATACTCCGTCACAACAATTTCAAATATGAAATAATCTTGCTCGACGACTTGTTTCAGAAAGATTGGGACCAAGAGTTGGAGATATACAAAATCATCTTAGTGAAGTTAGAGGAAAATCAATCACACAACATGAAGGGAGCACACAAACTGTCCATCAAATGAAAAGTGAGTTGGAAAAACTCCAAAAGAAGAACGAAATCATGAAAGAATAGTCAAGTTTATATGCAAAAATGGTAGCCATTGGTCATCTTCTTCCCCCTCCAACAGCTCTTCCACTGGGGACAATGCCAGAAAAAGTTCGTGCTCCAATAGTAGAAAAATATTCGACCCCAAATAAAACACATCGTGCGGAGTTATCCAGACGACCGTCTGTTGCTCCAAATATATCCAAACAGCGTAAGCAACAAACTTCAAAATTAAGAAGTGAAATGGTGAGTCACATCATTCCACATGACCGGCCAAATCTCAAACTGTTATTTCAAAAAATCTAAAAAAGTTGACCAAAATACCAAGAACACAACAGTCTAAGTCTCCTCCCAAGGCGAATAAATCGTCAAAACATTCCATGCAGTGGACAATTGATATCAGACCATTTACTAAATGGATCCATGAGGTAACTCCTGATTCAAATCTCAAATTACCTCAATTAGTTCTTTATAATGGCAAGTTAAGGCCCCTTAAACATATTTGTTGATGTGATTTTAGTATATATGATTTAAGTAAGATATTATCAACATAAATTGCATCATTAACATAATTTTGTCAC
>JAXGGT010041323.1:0-12092 GCA_035583425.1 Marsdenia floribunda
TAATTCGATTCTTCTCGTTTTTAAGTTTTAAAATATTTTCTTTATGTTTTATTAAATTCAGTTGGGCATGACTTATAATTTTTTTAAAGAAAATATATATGTATATATAAATGTTTTCAAACAATTATGCGCGGCTCATGTTTTCTATGCCTAGAGGACTAGTTCTCGATATATCTATTTGTCGGTGAGTAGACAGATATCATGTATGTATGTTTTCCAACTTATTAACTCCTTGTTGGAGTAGAGTTGGGCTGGATATCCGGTTTAGGCAAAAACTATGAGACCTTGAGCCTACGTGATTGTTTTAAATATTATTTTTATTATGTATGAAAAATAGTTATGTTTTACGTTTTCTTTCTTTTTTTCAAAAAAGGACTTTTTTAATTTATGCCCAATCTAATGGGAAGTTTTGGATTACATATTGGGCTTCATAGCTCATACTACTATTTATGTTTTTCTTTTGCAGGTAGATAAATAAGTATTTGGACTTGATTTTCGGAATAAATGCTCTAAGAATTCAATTAGTTAAGGATTTTAGTTTTCATTTATTCTTTTAGTTACGAATTTTAGAATTGTTATTGGATTGTAAGATGTTTGAACACTTTTAATTTCTTGGAATTGTATTCTTTATTTAAAGGTTGTTTAGATTTTCTAAGTACTATGTTAGTTTTGAGCCTTGCGTGTTGAGTTGTACTTCAATACGCGGCGTGTCACACTTGGGATTTGGTTCGTAACAGTACATAAACCGGATATTCTCATATTGGTTGAGACACGTGTTTCGAGTGCTTATATACACAAATTCCTGCCAAAGTCATAGTTTTCAGACTTCTTGGTGTCCGAGGCTATGGGCTTTTCAGGTGGTATTTGGTTATTTTGGAACCGACTGCACTTTACTTTGGAATTGATGAGTGTGGATGACCAGTGCCTAAATGTGGTTGTCCGCAAGCAGGGGGTCTCTCCTTAGCTACTGACTACAATTTATGCCTCACCAAACTCAGTTTTGAGGCAAGATTTGTGGCACTATTTATCCTGTATGGGTTACTTGGTGACCATCCCTTGGCTGGCAATTGGTGATTTCAACCAGGTCCTCTCCCAATCTGAGAAGAAGGGTGGTAAATCGGTTAGCCTCCGCAAATGCCAGCAATTTATTGAAATGGTCTCTCGGTGTGCCTTTGTAGACCTTGGTTTCTCGGGCCCTAGCTTCACTTGGAGTAATATGCTAAAAGGTCTTAAGAATGTACAACAAAGGTTGGATAGGGCCCTTTGCAACCAACAGTGGCTCTTGTTGTTTCCGGACTGTAGGGTCCTGCACCTCCCCCGTACCCGATCGGATCATAACCCCCTTCTTCTCTATGATAGACGGGCCTCGAGCTATGTGAAAAAATAGCCAATGTTCAGACTGCGAGAGGCATGGTTCCTCCATCCTCACTTTGAGTCTGTGGTTGCGGCGGCATGGAACAATGTGGATACCTCGGACCTCACTAACTCACTAACTAAGACCTACTCAGTCCTTATGCAGTGGAACAAAGCAACGTTTGGGAACATTTTTGATAGAAAGCAGAGATGCATGGCCAGGATTGCAGGATTCCAGAGGAAATTGGTCACTACCTCGTCAGCCTACCTCTTTCGGCTCGATAGTTAGCTGCGGGCTGAATTGGACTTAATTCTAGCACAGGAGGAACTATATTGGAAACAGAAGAAGGGGAATTAATCCCAAGTAGATCTACCTCGGACAACATCACCATTGCCTAGGAAATACTACATACACTCCGACAGAAGAAGGGGAGAAAAGGGAGCTTCGTCTTAAAGGTCAATCTTGGAAAAGCCTATGATCGGGTGGATTGGGGTTTTCTCAAAGAGGTGCTCAAGGCAACTGGCTTCAAGGCTCCCTTTACCAACATAATTATGAAGTGCATAGCGTCAGCTAACCTAGCAGTTTGTTGGAATGGGGAGAGACTCGATAACTTCCAACCCTCGAGAGGATTAAGGCAAGGGATCCACTTTCCCCTTACCTTTTCGTGTTGTGTATGGAGGTTCTTGGCCACATGATTACAAGAACTGTGAACCGGAAACACTGGGCACCAGCTATGATTAAGAAGGGGGCTCCTGGCATTTCTCATATCTTCTTTGTTGATGACCTCCTCCTGTTTAGGGAGGCATCCTTTTCCCAAGCTCGGACGATGGAACACATCCAAGGCCAATTTTGTGGACTATAGGGCCAGCGAATCAATAGAGGTAAGTTGCATATATGGTTCTCCCCTAACACCCCTACATATCTATGCAATGCTATTTGCTCTGAATTTCAGGTTACTGCTACATGCGACTTGGGACTCTACTTGGGGGTTCCTCTCCTTCATGGACGTTTAACAAAGGCACACTTCTTCGGCCTTATTGAAAAAGCTCACAGACGGTTGGCAGGCTGGAAGAGTAAGCTTTTGTCTAAGGCGGCACGTACAGTCCTCCTACAGATGACACATAGGGCTCTACCGCTCTATACTATGCAGACTATGATGCTCCCGAAGTCCATAGCAGCAAAACTGAACAGCTTATGCTACAGGTTCTTCTAGGGCGACACCATGGCAAAAAGACATCTCCACACCATAGCCTGGCCGAAGATCTACCAATCTATGGAATCTGGTGGCCTAGGTTTCACCCCCATTGGGGAAATGAATTGTTCGCTCCTCGCTAAATTAGTTTGGAGCATGCTTCAGCATCCGGACTCCCTCAGCAACAAAATTCTAGAAGCTAAATATGGTGGCTGGGGTTCCCTAGCAACACGTAGGAGACATGGGAACTGCTCTCATCTATGGTGAAGCATGTGTTACGCTGCAAAATGGGTTCAGCAAGGCACCACTTGGAACCTAGGGGATGGCAGAAAAATTCTATTTTGGCTGGATACGTGGTTGATGCCTAGACCACTGCAGGACTATGCCCTCACCCCGCCCCCACCTGCGGAGTTGAATTCCTTGGCGATTCAACTCTGGGACCTTGGAGGGGGTTGGCGTGTCCCAACACTAAGCAGATTCCTCCCTCCACATGTTGTCCGCGAGGTAACATAGCGAACTTTGGCATGGCCGGGTGATCAAGTAGATGTCCCATCCTGGATAGCAACCAGTTCAGGCCATTTCTCAGTGGCCTCCTTTCGCCAACTCCTACGCCGAAGGGACGCCGCCCGTGATCCCCACATACCCTGGCGCAGAATTTGGAACTTTTGTGGTCCCTCACAAGCGTCCATGACCTTATGGACAGTTTGCCACAGTGCCCTCCCTACAGCAGACCTCCTATGGGGCTGGGGCATCATACCCTCGCCGACGTGCCGGTGGTGTTTGCAGTCATTGCAGACCAGCCTCCATCTTCTACGCGATTGCTCCTTTGCAGCAACCACCTGGAGAATTCTCCTCTCGAAAGCGGCATGGCCAGACTTCTTCGCACATACTGAAGTCCTCAAGTGGCTGGAAGCTAGCCTGCAGCTTGCACCGCTTAGTACGGGTGTTTTGCGGCATTGGTCGTACCTATTTCGACAGCTTTTGCATGATTTGTGGTGTAACCATATGTACCAATTGCACAACTCTAACTATTTTTTGCGGGAGCCATATGCTTTGGCTGAGAGAAGTCTTAAGACGGTAGTGGAACTTCTCTCAACTTGGGCATAAGTTGCTCATAACCCAATTGTTTATAGGCCTATTTGGCCATCTAAATTTTCATTTCAATAGAAATACATATCCGGTTTATACTAAATTGTATGCTTCAGGCATCTTAATCCTTCAAAGATTTTCATATTAAGCAAGCTATATAAATAGGCTATAATTATGTTCACAAGAAGTAAATTAAAATTTTCACTAGCTACCAAACTAATGAGATATCGAAATGTTATTACATCCATTTCACAGGAGAATAAGAGACCTTGTAGTTAATTCCAAGTTTTGTGAAAAATCTTGGGTAACAAGTCGTGTTTTATATCTCACAATTTCATCTTTCTTAATTTGCTACCACACAAATGCCAATTCGTACCCTATTAGTATGACATACAAGTTCAAAAATTTCACGTTTTTCAAGTCAGTTTAAATATTTTTGAATTGTATCTATCCAGAATATAGTCAATCACAACTATGTTGGCATTCATCGACAGATGTTGGTTAATGATCACCATTATTGTGCACAACAGCTAGTGTTACTTGGTACTCCAAGTTAAATTTCTAAATTGTTGCTTGTTTTCATAGAACAATATCATGGCAACGTAGACTTAAGTGGTCTATTTGATCCTTGGGAATCATCATAAGTACAACAAGTCTATATTTGAACGAAAATTCCATGTCCTAAATCATAGCCTAGAAGAAGTTCACTCGCATAGACAGCTGACTCCTTTTTAGTAGAAAAGAATAGCCAAGCCAACCTTGCTACTTGGCTAGTCAAATTGAGAAATCTTATTAATCACAAACCCGAGATGGATGACCACGGTCCTAACTTTAGAGTTTCTCATGTTGTGATAAAGGCTTATGAAAAAACTACTAGTGATTATACAAAAACAACTAAACAGTATAATACTAATAATATGTTATATAATAATTAATAATATACAAAGATAAAATAGAGAATGAAAGAAATATAAAGAGTAATATAATTTTCGATCTTATACATCATGCGTTATTATTGTATATAATCCTTCTATGAACCCTCTATTTATAGGGATACAATTATAATAACCTTAGAGGCTAGAAGACACGGAGCAAAGAAATTAAAAGGATATGCATGTGAGTCTTCAATAGATATTCACAAAATATATATATTTATAACACTCCCCATCGAATGTCCATTATACAAGGAATATGCCTTATTAAAACCTTATTAGAGAAAAATTCATCGAAAAAAAAAATCCTAGAGAAAGAAAATAAGTACACCATCACTTCTACACTCCTTATTATTAGGACATTATATAAAATCTCTAGATCGATACTTTCCAATTTGTTGTTCTAGTCTATCAAATGTTGAATAAACCTGTCAAATATATGGCTTGTTTGATATCTAAAAAAGTCAAAAGACTTATATAATTTCATTTCAATAATTTCTGGTTTTGTTTGAATTAAATCTTGCTAATACATTATTAATAATAAAAGCTATATCAACCCTTACATAATTGGCAAGACACATTATAGCACCTTTTACACAAAAAATATAGTTATTTGGGACCAAGTTATTCTTCATCATTTTCATGAGATCAAAAAATGATATTCACATAGAAGAATAGAGACTAAAATATTAGAACTTACCAAAAAAAAAAAAAAAAAGACTAAAATATTAGAGGGCAAAGAAGATAAAACGATATGAACAGAAACTCACATAATAAATATATATTATTTAGTTAGATATTTATGCGCATATCATAAATTTTCATTGAATTACTATATCAGGCCATGACAGTGACATAGTGTACTACAGATTTGCTTTTGTAATACAGATTACAAAAACTCCATAAGATAAAAATACGAAAAATTGGCGAATCTAGTCCCAAATGTAATTCTCATTTACAAGTTTAGTCCTAAATGATTAATTTGCAACTTCTGGGTAAGGCACTATGTCAATTAATATTTGGACAAGGGGACAGGTGAATCATCGCTAATGCCCTATCTTAAATGCCCTATCTAAATCCCCTATGTTAAACTGTTAATGAACAAACTCGATAGAAGTGAATTGAAAAAGTAGAAAGTCATAACAAAAAGAAACGGTAATGCGGGAGTGCTTGTCCTATATGTGCAAATCCAAATCGGGCGAATCTTTACCCAGAGTAGAGCATAAGCCTAAAAAGATGAAAGAGACTCACTCAGGAACAAGAGAATACCCTCGCAATTAGGATTGAATCTCGATGGCATATTTCTAAGTAGGAGTTTTATCAAGCTGTGGCAGGGGCAAGGGTCAAGAGCAATGGAGCCTTGAGAGGGCATATTTTGATAGAAGATAACAATTTGTTGCAGCATTATGCCCTTCCATGGAGATTATTAAGCTAAATAATCTACTTATTGTTTTGGTCAACAACCGAAGCAGAAAAATCATTTAATGGGCTTACAAGTGGATACTAATGAAAGCTTACTAGGTTGGAGCAACTTATTATTATTATTATTATTTTTGCTTCGGTTGTTGACCCAGGGGCAAGCAAGGCCTAGCCAATTTCCATAATGTAGAAACAACAGACTTTGGCATTGCCCTAGAGACGTTTAGCTTTCAACCTTTTTTCGTTTTTGTGACAATGGTCTTTTGGCCGGAATTTACCACTTTCCGGCAAAATCAACTACCGTTGACCAATTTTAAAATTTTCTCAGGGGTAAAATAGTCATCACAATAAAATATTTTTTTTTTTCAAAAACCCAAATATATATATATATATATATATATTTCCCCCTCCTTTTCCCAGTTTCCCCCCACCCCTACCGGTCTCCCATCCCCCTCCACTCTGCTCTCTTCTCTTCCCTCCATATTTCCACCAAAACAGCAATTTCACACACTTGACTTTGAGGAAGAGTCGTTGTGAAGGAGCGATGAAGCGTTCGCATGAAGACCTATTTGATTTTGCTGAGGAGAATGTCTATTGGATGGCAAGTTCTGGTGAGAAATTTGAAGCTCCCATTCAAAGAAGAGCAGTGTACTATTCATGTGGGATTCCAACAAGAATGCAGACGTCATGGACCCAACATAATCCTGGTAGAAGATTCTTTTTGTGTGAACAAAATAAGGTATGGCAAAGATGATTTAAAATTAATTGTGGGTTGATTTTAAATCACTTGACTAATTTTGAAATTTTGTAATTAATTAAGGGTGACGGAAGTTGTGAATTTTTCTCATGGTATGACCCAAGAATGTCCACAAGGTCACCAATGATTATTCCAGGTTTGTTAAAGAAGATTACGAAGCTGGAGGAGGAAGGGGTTGCACAACAAGGAAGAATAAAGAAGCTGAATTTTGCATTGATCGTGATATGCCTACTGAGTTTTGTAGCTATTTTGCTTAAATGACAGGAAGCTGTGTTTTTACTTTTCAACCATTGTATCGATTTAGGGTCTATGTTATGGTTTAGAGAATCCTCTATGTTTTTTACAATGATGTAATGGGGATTAACTTGTTTGTAGTTGATGTATTTCAACTCCTATTTTTTGTATTATACTGTTGTAAATGAACATATTTGCTTTTGATAGAGATTGGCTTTCAATCATTATGCTTGATTCTTCAACTGTTTTCCAGTCCTTGTCAATGGCAATGTATATTATGGCATACTTGATGCATTTTCTGTGTACCTGGGTTTATAATGTTTTGTTCATGATGATCAACAACATCAATATTTCTTGATCTTCAAATATTTTCACAAGCCATAAATTATACTTACAGTTCACCTGAACTTTCCAAATGAAATTTAAAAATTGAGACCAATAATATGGAAAAAATTCAGACTTCACATTAATGAAAATGTGATGGCTTCCCAGTAACAATCTAATTTGTATGAGTTCAGTTTGGCTGGTATATACAAGAAGAGCAGTTTTTTAAAATTTAAAAAATAAATAAATAAATAAACTGAAGAGACATGATTGATGGCAATGAGGAAACCGAGACATCACAACCTTCGGATTTCTTGCCAACTACTCCCATTAATCTGAAATTCAGACAAACACTCTTCCATTATCCTTATTCTTCTTCGTCTTCTTCTTCTTCTTCTACTTGTTCTGCTTCCATCACACCCGTTGATCAAAATAATGGCAGAGTTCAACACAGAGGAAGATTTCATCATACCAAGTACCAGCAGTTTAGAATCCAACGATGAGGAATACTAGTGGTCAAGCAATTCGGAGTCAGAGGTTCAAAAATACGAGTGGTCATCTCCTATGAGGCTTGTTTTCTGGGTTCTTGCAAGACATAGAAATGTAAGGGAATGGGAAGTGCGGCACAATTAGGGACAGTTGATCCAAACGAGTTGTACCGTAAGTACTCTTTTCTTCTGCAGTCTAAACTTCCATTCCCTTTAGATACGGTTTGTTAGACTGAGAAAATTAAAAGGTTGGTACTTTTTGCTCCATGCTGTGATATTTGTTGTTACATAAATTGTATTGCATGTTGTATGTTGAGTTTTGGACAACACGTGAGCATCTAAGTGACATGCAAGTGATTTGGGTGTTGAGTACTTTACCCTCCAGATTCATCATGGAGGCCGTTTGAATGTTGTAAATGGGATTCCGATGAGGTATGAGGGGGGCGAAGTGGTTATTCTTGATTACCTAAGAACTACCATTGTGTGGCTTAGACTTTTATGTGCTTTTGTGCGCTGCTACTGTGATAGAGGTGTCAATGAAGATAAAGAGTACATGATCTTTGCCTACCTTAAGCATAATAGTGAGTTTGCCAAGGCCTTGACCCCAATATACTCTGAGGCTGATGTTCGAAAAATATGTCAATTGGCTGCAACAAAGAAGGTAATCGATTTCCTTTGTCATGAGACAATAGAGAAGAGGTTTTAGATTTCTTTGCAATTTCACCCGAGGATACTTGGTCGTGTCCTCCAAAAAAATGCTCAGTTGTCATTGAGGAAGTTACTCCCATTCTGCTCGGATAGTATGAAGAGAATGAGGAGAAGGCAGGGCAGGAGGGGGAAGGGGAAGTAGAGAAATCACATAACAGAAAGATGGAAGAGATAGCAAAGGAAGAAATGAAACAGACTTGCAGCCATGTTTTTGCTTATATATGATTTTTCTTGTGTTGTGATTGACTAATTGACTGTAAAAGATAATGGGAACATGTTTTTACTGTTTTGTATAGGTATTGGATATTGCATTATTCTTGGATTTTTGGTTTTTTGAATGGAAACTGTTTGCAATTTTTGGTGCTGAACATATATTGTTGTATTACATACTTTTGCTAACTTTGTATAATATACTATGATAGGTAATGATATGGTTGAAAACACCACTAATTCTTTAATTCATTAAAGAAGGAAGGTAGTGTTACATCAATTACTTCCAAAAAAACCTATCCTAGTTGCTACATAGAAGCACCATCATACACTAAAAATGAAGCTGCTATATAGAAGCATAATAGGTGCAAAACTGATAGGTCTTTAGTCTTGTCCAAAAAATAACTTCACAAATCAATTCACAAGTCTTGAGTCCTATCCCAAAAATCCCTCCACATTTTTTTGTAGTCCTCTCCTCAAATATCAAAAGTAGTTTAGTCATCCCTCTTCAGCAAAGTAGCACCCATTATCATCTTTGTATGCAAATAGGAACCTCTACGGTTGCAGGTGGCTCTACTATGTCCTGGCTCTCTGTAGTAGCCACATCTTCTGACTCTTTTATTCTTCACCTGTGTAAATAAATGAATGCAAAGATAGTTATGATGTAAATGAAAAAAAAGATAAGAATGCAATAAGATGCTACGACAATGATAATAATACCATATCAACCATGGTGCTACTACTGGATGCAATTTCAATTGATGATGGTCGTTGGGTTAGGATGGATTATTCAATATGATCAATAGCATCCAATATTGATTGATCTTCAAATACTCCCTCAATAGCATTGGAAGGAACAACTGCTGCATTCTCACACTGATCTGCTCCAGTTTTTTTGCATGTTCTTTTATTGTGACCAAGTTCACCATACTTTCCACACTTGTTCAAGTTATTTGGCAGGAGGGTGGTAGATGCTCCCTCTGAGTTAACACCACTAACTTCTGAATGTGGGCAGGTTCGTGAATTGTGCCCAACACTAATGATGCCACATTTCTTGCATGTAAAACGACTAGTTCCTTTCCTTAGCAACTTTTGAACACTTGTCTGAGCTTTCTGCCTAGGTTCTCCCTCTTCTTTTCTCCTATACACTTTTGGCCTCCCAGACAACTTAAATTTTTGGGGTGGCAGTAGTAGGGGAATATTGGATTTGGGCCAATTATTGGGGCCATTTGTTGGGTTGATAACAGACCCATATAATGTTGTAGCAACTATCCACAAAATCAGTAGGGTTTGCTCCATGTAAGCAAATGGCTGCCAAAGCATGTGTGCAAGGAGTACCTAAAATTTGCCACTTTTTGCAACTACAAACCCTTAAATCAATATCCACAAGAAACTGATCATTGTTATGCTCGGTAACTTGATATTTACTCCCTCCAGCATATGAAGACAAATAGTATGTTGATTCATTCTTCAACAACTCCATTCTCCTCATAATTCTTGGACAAATTGTCCCAGACTGTTTCTCTATCCACTTTCTTCTACTTTCTAATCTTAGCATAAGGCACATACTAACACCCTGTAGCAAGCTAAGTATGAATTTGGCCTTTGATTGCAGAATATTCTTGTTAAATATTTCAGAATGATTATTCAGCAATACATCACATTTTGTGGTCTCTCTAAAATGAGATATGCTCCAAAACCTGGGATTTGAATGTTTTTGCAGCCATTTGTAAGCACCCTCATGATTATTTTTAAGAATCTCCATGACATATTCAAATTTATATGAGGTCTTTGTTGTTGTCCAAACAAGATGCTTTATAGCTTGTCCAGGATAACATTGCTTCAGGTTGTTATGTAAATGTCACACACAATGTCGATGCTCACAATTGGGAATGAGGCTATGCATTGCTGGTATGAGTCCCTTTTTCTTATCAGATACAAAGCATCATTCACGTTCATTATCATAAATGTGCAAGTCCTCACATAGTTCTTGTGTAAACCAAGTCCAACTACTCTTATTCTCTCCCTCTACCACAGTATAAACGATAGGATAAATCTCATTATTTGCGTCAATATCCATAGCTGTTAAGAGTATCCCTAGATGAGGCCCCTTCAAGAATGTCCCATCTAAAAAACTACTTTCCTACACCTTTGCAACAAACCAGTCTTCAAAGCACCTAGACAAACATAGAATCTGGTATACCTCTTTTCTCCATTCTCACTTCATCCCAACTTATCCATATAGATGAACCAGGGTTGCTTCTTTTAAGTTCCTCCATATAATTATATAAAAATAGATACTGGTCTTTGTACTTACCTTTAATCATCTTTTTGGCTTTTGCTCTTGCTCTGGACACAACCCATTGGGAGACATTAACATTTAATTCTCTATATATCTTTTCCCAAAATTCTACCACATCAACACCCCTTGACGACTTAAAATCATCCAAGAATTTTGCAGCAATAAATCTGACAGAGGCCATCTTGTGGTTAAGATTTCTTGAACATTCTTGTTTAGGTTGCATTGTCTTGATTTGAAATGTGTCATTATCAGCCATGTGCCTATAGCCATAAACATACCAAGTGCATCCTATACCTCTACAAACAGCTCTTATCCTGACTTTGTTATTTTTAATAAAATATACATCCCTACCCATCTTAATAGCATGATTCATGATAGCATCCTTAAGTTCATCTTTGTTCTTAAATAACATCCCAACTTTGAATTTTGGGTCCTCCAATTTGGCATCTTTGTTGAAAATTTCAAACTTCAACTTTTTCTTGCTTGTCTATTTGAATCATGATTTTCAGAGCTTGAATCAGACTCAGAGAAAACATCATCTGAAAACTGATCGCAGGATTCCTCATCTACTAGATCCATATCTTCATCTGCATCTTGCTTAACCTCTGTGCTATGTGCCTCAATAATATCAAGCTATGCCCTTCTTTTATATTTGACTGCCTCCCTCTTCGTTGGTACTTCTTTTTCCCTTACTTCATCTGCATCCATCTATTGTTCTTGAACTTCTTCCCTCATCTCTTGTCGCACTTCATCCCTCACCAACAGGCCATCTAGTTCTCTTTCAAGCATTTTATTAAAATCAGTAACTTGTGTTAACATGTCCTCCTTGGTAAAGGATAAATTCGCGGTTGTCGTCAAACCGGCCAAGATTAATTTAAAAACTAGAAAGCAATATCGTACTCACCAGGTCATCTCCCAAGGAAGCCTTAATCGTTAAATCAATCTAAAGAACCTATTGATCTCAATTGAAAAATGGGGGTTTTATGTTTAACAGAAATTTATAAATAAATAAACTAATGAATTTGAATGCAAACACAATAATGAGAGAACATAATCAGCCTATGGTTGATGTTCCAATTTAAT
>JAXGGT010041351.1:1422-12089 GCA_035583425.1 Marsdenia floribunda
AGGGGCAATTGGGATAGTTTGCCCTAATAATAATAATAATAAATTATATGATTATAAAAGGCTTGCGAGTATATGTCACGACTATGGGTCTAGCAGTATTTGATCCTGACCTTATTTATACTACATATCACATACTCGTATACTTATGATGTGAAATAAAGTATCACAAAAAATAGATACAATTTAATTGATAGTTATTTGCACACGAATATAAACTATCATAAATTCAAGTTATACATGAAATAAAATTCTAAAGAAAAAAAAAATTACCTTATAAAAAAATTAAATATATGTAAAATAAAATAAATTAGTATTAGTTTGGATATAAAGTAAATGTCAGGATTAATTACATTTTTATTAATGTATTTAAAAATAATTATTTGGTTTAGTCTTTTAACTATTTTTGATATTTGAGTTGATTCTAATTTTTTTTTCCCAAATAAATGGATCCCTTGTATAATTTTGATTGTCCAAATTAAACCTTCCAACTAATAATTAATAAATTTTGCCCAAAATTTTTGTATGTGTTGAGTACATAATTTTTATTAAGGGGATAAAAATGACCATTTCATTCCAATTTTGTCCACTTTAAGGTCATTCAATTTCAAGGAGCCTTATCTTTTATAACTGATTTTAGAAGAAAAATTAGAGATGTCTTAAAAAATTTAGATCCTTTAACAATCCATTACATCTTTTTAAATACTTATGCCCACAATACATGAAAAATTTTTGATCAAAATTTATAACTTACTAGCTAAAATTATTGATTTGGACAATTGAAAAAAAAAATATATTTTTTTTTGAAAAAAAAAAAACATTAACTCAGATAATTAAAAATTATTAATAAATTAAATTAGACAATTATCTTTTATTTAATTACGAACTAACAAAAAATAAAAATAAAATATACATATAATTAAGAAAAAAAAAAAAAAAAGAAGGAAATATAATATATACAATCATATAATTTTGGACCACTAAAGAAATAAGGGAAAAAAGGAAAAAATTTATTATTGCTTAAAGATTTTTTGAAGGATCTTCAGAATTGGGTACACGTATATTGTTACTCAGTTGATATATGTTAGTCTCAATTACTTAAAATCCCATTTGTTCAATTTAATGTACAGAATCACTGCAAAGTGTAAATATATACATATATATATAATAATGTAACTGGTAATCAATCGATTACATTATATGTTTAATTACCTTATTTTGTTGTGAATTAGAATCTCACATCACTCGTCTAGGAGATCTCTAAAGTTATTAAATAGAAATTTGAAACCTTTTACTCAATAATGTATTTTAAACCCTGAGGTACTTCTAAAATGTGTCACAGCGGACAATATTATTAAGCTATTTATAACATAATATTCTTCTCCTCATACTAATGTACATAGAAACATTTAAATCTATCATAAAATCTCGAGCAAACGGTTGTATTGCATACTCATCAATCTTTCTTTATTAATGTTGGGTTGCTGAGCTCTGTTAAAAGCTCTAATACTAATTAATAGAGTTATAAATGATGAGAAAAAGAGACAACACAAAATTTAACATGGAAAAAGCCTACGAGGGAAAAACTACGGGACCAACTCCGAATAATTTCATTATCAATGAAAGGTAAGTACAACGATTCATGCACACTTAGCAATTTTGACATATTCAAAATTGTAAGAGAGTTTTCTTCTCCACGTGCACATCCCCTAACTAACCTACACCCACAAGATCCATTAGGATCCACCAAAACAGAGTTATGACTCAATCTAAAGAGATACACTCTCTATCTATTTATAGATAGGTGACATCCTATAAGTTTTGACATCTAATTACTATGGGACTGTAGATATAGTTATCTAATGACATGATTAATAATTCTATTACGAATAGAACTCTAAACATATCATATCTTTGAATCCTATTAAGAATGAAAGACAAAAAACCCTAACAATCTCCACCTTGGATTGCATTCCATCTTCAAGTCAGCATTCCATCTTCAAACTTTGACTTGCCGAAGGATTTCACCTCACACCTTATATATGACTATCTTCATACTTTTCTCACTTCATTCGGATCTCCCGGCCATGTGTGATTTCTAAAAACTCCACGTCAAGCGAACAACACGCAACTATTGGAATTTTCTTGGCTAAAAAATATTTAATTCTCCACGACTTTAGGACAAAGTCACGCTACCTAAAGTTCACCAGTTAAGTATCTGCAAAACAAGATCCACTAGAGAGAAAATATACATAGAGATTGTGAGGATATCTCTACATATAACCACATCATCTTACCACCATAGATCTACCTGCTTAATTCAGATCCATCGTCGGGGTTCATAACCTGTTCAATAATGGTGTAAAATCGTGTACGTAATTTATTGTGTTTACCAATCTCTTACCAAACTCAAAAATTAATGTGAATAAAATTATATTGACCCATATCTTTTCCCAAAGAGATAATTCTTAATCTTCTAAATCATCATTATATTCCCAAGGATAACAATAAGCAACCCTTTCTCCTATCAAATGCCTATGATAATCAAGCTCCACTCTAAATTACTATTAACCAATAAGTGAATACAAAAGTGTCTCAATCAAATAGATTGAAAATACAGCCCTAAAGAAGTAATAAACTTCACGAAAACAAAGAGATGAAAAAAAAGAATAGAATCACCAAAAACAGAGTTCTCCGTTGCAAAACCAGTATCTTCAAATCGAACCGTTGAAATCCAATCTACACCGTTCAGATTCAAAAAAAAATGTCTTATGTACCATCTGTCAAACATTCAGCTCGATCGGAGGTGATTTGACTACCCAATCATCTAAACAAAACTGACTGCCGGTTAGAAAATTCTGCATAACTTCTTTCCTTATCTTTCTCCCTCTCTTAGCTGCCTTGAACTTTCTCTACCTCTATTATCTCTAATTCACCTCCCAAAGAGGTTACTTATATAGAGGGTTTACAAGACCATAACCTCCATAATGTGGAACTCTAATACCACGTGCAAGCAAGGACTACTCCACCACGTGCAAGCAGGGACTACTCCACCTGGTTTCAAAAACTGGCACTTTGATAGCTCTATAACCGGCTCTCTGATACCACTTATTGGGTTGCTAAACTCTGTTAAAAGCTCTAATACTAATTAATAGAGTTATAAATGATGAGAAAAAGAGACAACACAAAATTTAATATGGAAAAACCCTATAAGAGAAAAACCACGGGAACAACTCCAAATAATTTCATTATCAATGAAAAACAAGTACAACGATTAATGTGCACTTAATAATTTTGACATGTCTAAAATTGTAATACGTGCACATCCCCTAACTAACCTACACCCACAAGATCCATTAGGATCTACCAAAACAAAGTTATGACCCAATCTAGAGAGATACACTGTCTATCTATTTATAAATAGGTGACATTCTATAACTTTTAATATCTAATTACTGTGGGACTATAGATATAGTTATCTAATGTCATCATTAATAATTCTATTACAAATAAAACTGTAAGCATGTCATATCTTTGAATCATATTAGGAATGCAAGACAAAAAACCCTAATAGTATATAAACAAACATACTTGTAAATCTTTCTTCGGGTTGATTCATGATTCCTTTCAGTTGTGAAATTTTCTGCAGCAATGGTATGGAAGAAGCAGAAGATGAAGAGATGAGATCCTTGAAGTAATAGTAATTTCGATACATACATACATACATATATATATATATATTTCCCCAACCATGTCTGAGAATGTTTTTTCTTTTCTTTTTTTTGCAAAAATTATTATTGTTAATAATAATTAACACTTTGAGTAATATTAATTAATTATTCCGTCACACGTTATTTATTATTATAGATAATTTTTTTTCCTTTTTTATTTTATTGTAGCTATATTATTGTTTAACATTATTAATTGTTAGAGATTGTGACCCGAATTCAGATCATGACCTAAATTCTATTTTGGTCGGACCTATATTGTTGGGAGTTGCTCCTTTTCCTATTCCACATAGGTTTAGGAATGAAGGGCTATATATATGTGTATTGTAGGGTCTTTTCAATATAACATTGAAGATAGCATTCATAGCATTGATGATCATAGTTTTTGATTATAGCATTGATGATCATAGTCTTTTATATCCTCTGTAACTTGATTCGACAATATTGAATTTCCTTTCCTCTGTCGTGGTTTTTCCCTTCTAGAGTTTCCACGTTAAATCTGTGTGTTCTTTTGTTTTCTTTTGTCTTCTCAATTGCCACTATCATTCCCAATTTTATAACAAACTGGTATCAGAGTAAGGTTTGGTTTGTTCGATAATGGCAACTATAAAGTATGATATTCCGCTGTTGGATTGCAACACCAAATTTTTGTTGTGGCAGGTAAAGATGCGAGTGATTCTTGCACAGATGGACTTAGACAATGCCTTGTAAGGGTTTAATCAAATACCTTCGTCTTGGACACTCGAGGAGAAACAATGTAAGGATCGAAAAGCCCTATCTCAATTCATCTGCATCCGTCGAATCAAATTTTAGATGATGTTTTAAAGGAAAAGATTGTCGCTGCATTATTGTTGAAATTGGAGTAATTGTGAATGACGAAAAATCTAACTAGCAAATTGCATCTGAAGCAGCGACTTTACTCTCATCATTTAATAGAAGGTACATCTTTGGAAGATCACTTAACTATTTTTAAGGAAATTGTTTTAGATTTAGAGACAATGGAAGTTATGTATGATGAAGAGGATCTAGGGTTAATTTTGTTATGTTCATTACCTCCCTCTTATTCGATCTTCAGAGACACTATTCTGTATAGTCATGATACACTCACCATTAATGAAGTCTATGATGCTATGTTTTCGTATGAAAAGATGAAACACTTTGTGGTTGGATCTGAACCTCAAGCAGAGGGTCTTGTTGTTCGTGGTAGAACACAAGAACGGACTTTTGATGATGCTAGGTGTTGGTCGAAGTCCTCAAACAGGGATAAAATGTGTAGGTATTGCAAGAAAAGAGGACATATTAAGTCTGAGTGTTATAAGTTGCAGAATAGAAGTAAAAGAATTGAATGTTCTAAACAAGGAGGAAAGCAACCAGAAAAATCTAGCTGATATAGTAGAAGACTACAATGAGGGTGAACTCCTAATTGCTTCTGATGATAACCTTAAAGCAATCGATGAGTAGATTCTTCATTTTGGTTGCACTTTTCATATGTGTCCTAACAGGGACTAGTTCTGAACATATGAAATAGTGTCTAAAGGTGTTGTTTTGATGGGAAACAATGTTTCTTGTAAGATTGTAGGCATTGGCACAATCCGAATTAAAATGTTCGATAGAGTTGTCAGAACACATGGTGATGTGAGACACGTGCTAGAATTGAAATGAAATTTGATTTCTTTAAGTACTCTTGACTCAAAAGGGTACAGATTCACTAGTGAGAGTAGTGTCATCAAGATTAGCAACGGCTCTCTCGTGGTAATGAAAGGGCAGAGGAAGACTGCCAACTTATATGTTTTGCAGGGTTCAACAGTTACAGGTGATGCAGTCATTGATTCCTCTTCCTTGTCAGATAGTGACGTTACTAGACTTTGGGATATGCATTTAGGGCATATGAATGAAAACGGTATGGTTGAATGGAGCAAAAGAGGACTTCTTAATGGGCAAAGCATTAGTAAACTGAAATTTTGTGAGCATTGCATTTTTGGGAAACAGAGAAGAGTCTGATTTGCTAAAGGATTCAAAACACAAAGGAAACACTAGACTACATACATTCTAACTACAAATTCAGATCAATGACTAAGTCCCCTCCTATAGCCAAGTTTGAGCATTGCTTGGATTTGGTTGGTGTTTGTTGCTGAAGAATACCCTTAGGGGTTTTGTGGAAGAGGTGGAGAATATTTTTGTCGAAATTAGAGTTCGTCTTCATACCTTGCACTTCCAGAATTCATGTCAAGGTGGAGATTGTTAGAGATTGTGACCCGAATTCATATCGTGATCCAATTTATATTTGGGTCGGGCCAATATTGTTAGGAGTTGTTCCTTTTCCTATTCCACATAAGTTTAGGAATGAAGGGCTATATATATGTGTATATATGTGTATTGTAGGGTCTTTTCAATATAACATTGAAAATAGCATTCATAGCATTGATGATCATAACTTTTGATTATAGCATTGATGATCATAGTCATTGATGTCCTTTGTAACTTGATTCGACAATATTGAATTTCCTTTCCTCTACTCGTGGTTTTCCCTTCTAGGGTTTCCACATTAAATCTGTGTGTTTTTTTGTCTTCTCAATTGCCACTATCATTCCCAATTCCATAACATATACCTTTAAATATTGTCTGAAAATTACATGGAAAAAAATTAATGATTATATATATATTTATTAATTTTAAAAGTAATTAAAGATGAAGAATGGAAATCGGCACTGGAAGATATTAAGTTTATAGCCAATGTTTCCAATGAGAATTCATCTCACGAAGTGCAACATTTATCTTTGTTGAGAAGACTTGATATCATTGACGAATTCATTGAAAAGACAAAACAAAGCGTTTTGGATGGCTTGGAACTATCATTCACTTCAGAAGAACGCATTACGTACACGTATATATCTATATATGTACATATATATATATATATATATATATATCTAAACATTTCATGTGAAATTTTTTTATATCCCTCAGAGATTATATTTTTTGCTGATATATAGCATAACTCGTAAAGAAACAGATAAATTTACAGTTGTGTCGCGTCTCGTACCTATATATAGTCATAGGTTTGAGTTATGCTCGAGGCAAAACTTTCAGATTAAAAATCTTGTAATATGTATATATGTGTGTGTGTGTGTGTGTGTTTATGTGGCAAATTGTTATTGACAGTACCCTTTCTTTAACTGTATCCAAAATAGGTGGTCTGGATCAGATTTATTAAGGCCTGAAATTTACCAACTAGTAGGGAGAGTGTTCCTTGGAAAGTTTGCGTATGCTTTGCTTGATTCTACAGCTGTTATAGTAAGTTTTCTTCCTATTCTTGATCATCTTTCAAGGAAGATTGTGTTTGGACTACTGTTTTCCTCATTAATTTTTTTCCTTCTCTCCCTTTCACTCTCTCTCTTCTTGAATAACAGGTTTCACTGCCATTGCAAGACAAAGAGGGCGAGGAAATGCTGATAACACTGCTAGATGTGTGGGACAAGTACATGAGAATGTCATCCCATTTCACAGAGTATTTCAAACAACTATATCATGGACAGATAGCCATGGTCATTGAACTGGATGAAAAGCCGGCTCTGTACGTAATATGCCATATCGTAAGTTCTTGGGGAAATGTTATAAATTGTTTTGGGGTTTTGTTTCATATAATTTGATTAAGAATTATGTATATATAACAAAAGTTACTTTGATTAATCTTTAGATGTTTGATCAGTACTGGGCTAAGGTGCAAAACACAATCGTCTTCATGGTACATATTTTTATTTTTATAATACTAGATATCCTACAACTATTTATGATCACTTAATTTGGTCTTTTTGGTCAATTTTTCAAATAATTCAGTTGTTTCGTTATGTGTTAATTACGTGAGTAATTTTTTCATAATATTTTGAATCTAATAACTTTTGTAAATATATGACCATTTAATAAACACATGCGTGACTAAAATATAGTCAAATTATTTAAAAAATTGGTCAGAAGGACTAAGTTAGGTGACTGTAAATAGTTGTACTAGTAATATAAAAATGAAAAAAAAAAACATGATATAATTCGATAAAATAAAATATTTATAGAACTAAAGTGGGAAATTTTCCTTCATATGGAGGGGCATGCAAATTTCAATTTTTTTTTATTGAGTGTTAAGAGTTGTAACCAGAAATGTTATAATATATATATATATATATATATATGTATGTATGTAGTATTAAATGTGCTCTTTTGTTGACATTGTAGAGTGCAAGAGTTGAAATAATTGACAAGCCAGCTACAAAGATCGCTTGGCTGATACCTGCAAATGGTTTGGGGCTTGTGATGTCGATGCCAAAAGCTGAGAATTAACTATTTCTCAATCTATTATATGTTTTTCTAGAATCTTCTGGAAACTATTCATAAGTTTTAAGGCTTTTGATGATTGAAAGATAAAAAAAAAAAAAAAAAAAAAAGGAACCTAAAAACCTTTGTTGTTTCCTTTGGTTTCCATGGACTTTTCATCTTCTTCTTCAGACATATATATACTGCTGTAATATTATTACCAATCTCCCAAAAATCTTGGAAGTACTCAATCCATCCTCAAATTTAACTTTTAGATTCCTACCGCTTCTTCCTTTTATAGCAGATCACATGCAAGTCGTCCTTCTTCAGTGATGCATTTTGTTATTTTCACTACAAGAAAAATACAGAATTGGCACAGCCATTTGGGAATGATTTTAATCGTTTCTATTTTTGGAACGTGTTTTGGGACCAAATATATTAAAAATAAATATATGATCCAAAGGTCGTTTCATTATCTATACCTATTTTCTTACCCAATTAAGGGAGCAAAAATTTACTTTACATTTGGAACTGAAATAGATATCAAACTTTTGGGACGATTTTTATATAAATTTAAAGAAAATTGCAATATGAACGGTTAAATTAAAATTGCATAACCCTAATTATCAGAAATGGCCACTATATGTGGGCAGATTGATCATTGCATATATTTAAAGAATCCCTAGTTATTTATTTTAATTCATCACACATAAGATGATGATTTATTATTATTATTATTATTTTATTTTATTTTTCATCATATATATATGCATGCATAGTTAATGTATTTGATCAGTCTTCAAAACAAGACTCAGATGAACATAGACTGACTGTGATCACTACTCACACAAATTCTTTATTATGCTCATAGATATATCATGAACCATAATGCATATATGTTCTATATCACTACTAATTAATCAAGATTTAAGCCCAAATGTCACTAATATAGTTCAAGTTCTCAAGCTCCCAACCAAAAGAAGATAAGATATATATATATATAGAGAGAGAGAGAGAGGGCGAGAGAACTAGGGCTCATCATCAACATAATCATTATGAGGGTCACCATAGTATTTGCAGGATGGGAATTTGCAATTGATATTAGCCCTCAAGAAAAAGTCATTGAAATCAAAAGGAAAATTGAAGACTTGTTGAGAGTTCCTGTGGCATCACAAACACTAACCATATGGTGATGGGAAATGATAGACGGACTTGACATGGAAGATTATCCCATCATCACAGACGGTACAAAAATTCATCTAACATTGACGACACATTTTTCCGACAGTCATGAAATGATCAACTCCAAAATCCACATTACCGTGAAGTTCCCAGGGAGAAAGATCGACATGGAAGTGGAGAAAAACGAAACTGTTCGCAGCCTTAAAGAGAAAATCCACATCGTTGATGGAACTCCAATCAAGAGAATGGCACTGTATTTCTCAGGAAACGAAATGGACGATGATTTTCGATACTTACGAGATTACGGAATCTTGGATAACTCAGAGATTCTTGTGTTTCTGAAGAATGCTGGGACGAGAAATATGATGATTTCGGATCCGCCATCGAGAAAAATCAGTTTGGTAGTACAAGCTTCTTCTAGCTTGCTTAATGGAGCATGCATTCCTCTGGAAATAATTGATTTGTGTACCACTGCTGATTTGAATGAGTTGCTTTTGAGCAGAAAAATTCTGCCTCGAGATGATTATATATACATACACAAGCAGAGAATTATGAGGGATAATTGCAGTTTACGTTGGCATGGGGTTGAAAATGGAGATTTCCTCTATGTTTTCAAAGGAACTATTAGCCGGGGAGATAACTGATCACATCCAAGAACACAAATATATATATACACAAACATACATACATACATACATACATATATACATCTATACATATATATATATATATATATATCCATATTACCAGTGCAGCAGCTAACACTTATAGCTTGATTGTAGTCTAAAATGTTTTGCATTTTAGTCAAGGAGAGCATGCATGATTGATTTGGATGAACATATATGGTTACTATTGGACATGTTTTTGATAATAGACAAGGAAATGACATAAAGTTATGTCCATGTGAACTACTGCATGTACTGACAATAAGAATATAGTTTTTTTTTTTTTTTTTTGACAATAAGAATATAGTTATTCTTATTTTGTGAGAAAAATTAATAGTACAAGTTATTACATTCTAAACTATGATATATGTATACATATATATTCACCAATATATATATATATATATATATAATATTGAATAGTTTAACCTAAATGATCCAGGCCTTCAACTTTCACTACATACTAATGTCTAATTTCTTATTTTTCATTTTTTCCTCAAAAAAAAAAAAAAAAACAAAACAAAAGGATATACTATGTTATAATTGAGACCAAAAATAAATTATTTTGATATTTAATATTAACAGTTAAATTCATATTGGAATTGAATAATCCAACTCTACCTATTCCGGATTAGGGTTCACTACAATTCTTCACCCTATAGTTGATAGGAAAAGCTCCAATAATTTATTCACCCCCGTTTAACAAATGCATGTACTATATTAAAATGTCATCATTTTGGTAATAGAATTTCTTTATAATATTAATTTATTTTCAATCATTATAAATTTG
>JAXGGT010041361.1:0-12087 GCA_035583425.1 Marsdenia floribunda
GATTCACAATATATTAACAGTTGAAAGCACATTTTATACAATTTCTAGAAGTTCTCATGCATCAATTGTAAGAACTTTGTTATACCATAAACTCTGATGTCCAACCTGAAAAAGGACTACATAAGATTGTAAACATGAACTAGCAAAAACAGCAAGTAAACATACTCCAACTAACATGCAAAAACCTTAACAAGGAAGAACATTGAAAATTAGGTGTGGAAAGAAGCTACGCTCAATTTAAGCCCGGGCGGCATCCTCAGCCGAGTCAAAGGTTCCTATCCAAACTCGGGTCTTTCTCCAAGGGTCTCTGATCTCAGCAGCAAACTTGTCCCACGGTCTCTTCCTCACGCCACGAAATCTGATCTCTTTAGATCCTCCAGATCTGTTAGCTTCCCTAGTCACAGCTGCAACTGCCGCCGCCCTGCCTCTCCGCAGCGTTTTGAAGGGTGAAAGGTTGAAGAAGAAGAAGAAGAATAGGAAGAGATAGAGAAGAAACGGGTATGGAGATTGGATGGGTTGGGAAAGGAGATCTAGCAGCGCTAGAGATAGAGGAGATAATCCTCTTCTTTTCTTTTCTTTTTTTTTATTTTGTAATTTTTTGGGTACTCTCTCTCTCTCTCTAAGATTGAGTTTCTCTCTCTACTGTGTGTGTAGATTTTCAGATATGGTTAAAGAGAGAAGAGGAGGCAAAAAAAATTCCCGCCGAGTGAAGTAATCAGAACCAAACAGACTCGCTCGACCCGACCCAGATCCGACCCAATAAATCTAGTCTGGGTAAAATTTTTTTTTTAAAAAAAAGTTTTTGGGCCTAAAATGACGGCCCAACCGCCGTTTTTGGTTGGGCCGAACCGCCGTTTTTGACCCCATTTTTTTTCAAAAAAAATTTAATTTAGGCCAAAAACGGTAGCCCGACCGTCGTTTTTGGTTGGTACGGGCCGTCGTTTTTGAGTCCAATTAAAAAAAAGAAATTATTATATAGGGTTTAGGGTATTTTAGGGTTTAGGATAAGGGTATATATTTTACTATATAAATTATTTTTAAACACTTAAATAGTGTAATAATCATTATATATCTAATTTGATAGTAATAATTGAAAAAAAAAATTAATCATGTTATATACAAATATATAACATTTCATAATTGTAATTTACGATGTATATATCTATTTCGAATATATAAGGAACATCTTATTATATATATTAAATAATTAATCGGACCATTGTAAATAACCATATATATAAATTATTCATATTGAAAAAATTTTATTTTAATCGAATATTATTTCACGCGTCATCCACATATATTTGTATATTAATACCGAAATTTACACATTTTTTTAAACATATAAGAAAAACTAAACCTGCAAAATTTGAAGCTAATCTGATACTATTTCATTTGTCATCCATATGCTTTTATAATGTTCATATCGAAATATATATATATATTATTTTATAAAAATAAAAATTTAATCCAACCGTTAGATTTATTATAAATATATTAAAAATAAAATCTACAAAATTTCAAGCGAATCTGATATTATTTCATTTGTCATCCATCTACTTTTATAATTTTCATATCGAAATATATGCATTTTTTTATTTTATGAAAATCAAAAATTTAATCCAACCGTTAGATTTATTATAAATATATTACAAATGAAATCTACAAAATTTGAAGCCAATCCGACAGTATTTCATGTGTCATCCATCTATTTTCGTAATTTTAATATCAAAATATACACATTTTTTTATTTTATAAAACCAAAAATTTAATCCAACCGTTAGATTTATTAGAAATATATTAAAAATAAAATATACGAAATTCGAAGTCAATCTGATACTATTTCATGTGTCATCCATTTACTTTCGTAATTTTAATATCGAAATATACACAATTTTTTATTTTATGAAAATCAACAATTAATCCAACCGTAAGATTTATAACAAATATATTTAAAATAAAATATACAAAATTTGAAGTCAATCCGATATTATATGAACATTTATCAAAGTTATAAACTCATATTTTGAGCAAAAACTACGCTTTGTAACCACCGTATTTGCTCACATGAGGCGTCGTATTTGTCTAACTTAATACGACAATTATAAATCCGTCGTATTTGGTCACTAATACTGTCGTATTTTCCAAACCAAAAACAACAGTTCACAACATCGCCGTTTTTGTTGAATTGGGAGAGTCATATTTGTCTAACATAATACGACACTTATACAACCGTCGTATTTGGTCACCAAGACCACCGTTTTAGACAGGCACATTTTCCAAAAAATATCAAAAACCATGGTTGGGGAACAAACCGTCTTATTTGTAGACCAAATACTACAGCCTCGAAGCCATCGTATCCGGTATCCAAAAACGATGGTTTGCAACCGCCATATTTTGTAGGCGGTGAATCTACCAACATTTTTTGTAGTGTTTATTCATTCAATTTAGTATGTTTATTACATTATTGCAAGTTCAAAAGTCCACATAACAAGTAGTGGTCTATGTGATGGATCATTCTTCACAGTAGGGATACCATGGGCACTTGTTATTCAAGTAAAATTGATTTCTTCGTTTTTTGATGGAATTAGGCATTTCATCAAGGCAAGACTATTATACCATGATTTCCAACGAGGAATGATTCACCTTAAATTAGTGAGTAGTTCGCTCACATCGTAGGCATAAGCATATTTTGAATACGTAGAGAACTGGAGCTGTAGCAGTGGTCTCTTTTAAATTACTACAATTATAGAGACCAAATCATTATTGACAGATACTTTCCTACTTGAGTATGAGTGTGGTCTAGCAAAGCTAAGGGCTTTTTACACTTTGATTGATGATAGGTGAGATTTCTTTTGTAAGATTAATATCCTTGTTTAGTGTATTGCTCTAGTTAGTTAAGACAAACTCATACAAAAGAGTTTCTATGCTTATGCTTATCTTAGTGAGGATTAGTCAGCCAACCTCTTGTGATTGTGCAGGATAATCTAAATAATCTAGGACCTTGAGAACGTGGCTCAAGAATGTATGCTTTTGAGTAGCTCCCAATGTTAAGCAAGTACATTCAAGTGAGTTATAGTGTATCAAACTAGAAATCTAAGGATAGTAGATGTCTTTGAGATGAGTGTTAATACATTTATCTCAGTGATAGGTGTTATATATAGGGTATTTTTGTCATTTCATCCATAGGTCAGAGACATTGCTTTAATAGTTTTTACATTGAGTCAATATTTCCATATGGTGATAAATGGAAATATTTAAAATGATAAAATACAGCTATTTAATAGCAAGGGTATTTTGGTCATTTTAGTATCTATGAATAATATGTCTTTTGGTCCCCGAAATAGCTCTACTTACTTTGGTATTATTTAAACACAAACTAAACTTATTGGATAATTATCTTGAAGAGAAATTAAATTTATTCCAAGTAATTATTTGGGCTAAGATAAATTAATTAATTGAGTTGATATATGTTGACATATATTAATGGCCTATTAAAAATTAGTTAATTAGTCTAAGGTATTTTATAAGTCCCAGAAAAGACAACTGATTAATTAAAAAGATTGAACCAATCTTGGGCTGATTTTAGAGTACAAAACTTAGCCTATTATGGCCTAGAATATGCGGCCAAGTGGAGTTTATTTTAGGTAACTTTAGTTAAGTTTAATTAAATTAGACAATGCGGCCGAGTGGAGTTTATTTTAGGTAACTTTAGTTAAATTTAATTAAATTAGTTACCTTTAGTTAAGTTAGGTAATTAAGACAACCTTAGTTAAGTAAAGTTAAGTTAGTTAAATAAATTAATGAGTGTAGTCAGTCAAGTTATTAAATTAATTATTTTTAGTTGAGTTAAGGATTAAGTATAGATAATTTAGTTAAGAGAAATTAACAATACTTTATTTATGTCAAGGTTACTTAAATTAGTTAGCTTTAATTAAGTTAGGTAAATTAAGTTTAATTAATTAAGTCAACTTTATTTACGATAATTATAGACAAGTTAGTTAAGTTTTCTTTATTAAAGGTTTGTGTTAAGTTAGTTAAGTTTAATTTAATGAAGTTATGCTAAGTGAGGTTAAGTTACTTGAAATTATCTTAGGATATTTTGGTGAAATAATGGTTGTGGAGTTAATATTTATTTGATGTAAATAGTTTCCTTATGGAATGCTTATGATTGATATTAATTTTGGTGATTAAAATACTTGTGAAGTTAATATGTATTTGATGAAAATGATTATTTTATAAATATTTGGATGGTTTTGAATGATTATAAGTTCTTCATTGAATTGAAATGTTGATAAAGAGTATGGAAAACGTCCAATTTTTAGAGGAAACTCCGCCAAAATTTTTATTAATGTCTAATTTAATGAATTTTGTTCACACAAGTTAAGTTAATGAAGTCTAACCCTATCACGCCCCGAAACCGGGATATAATACGACCATACCCTCGAGGTTTCCTCCAAAAGTACAATGTCTCTATCTTAACTCCAAACAATTGCCTGACATTGATCACTGGATTAATTTTTTGGTGATATTGGTCCCTGAACTATGTTGAATTGTGTGACATTGATCCTTTTGGTTAAATTTTTCTATTAAGAAGAAGACCGTTTTCCTTTTTTTTTTTTTTTTTAAAGTAAAAAGACCAAAATGCTCATGAGCAATTTTTTTAAAAAAATTTAAAGAGTAACTTAACAGAAAAATTTAATCAAAAGGACCAATGTCACACAATTCAACATAATTCAGGGACCAATATCACCAAATGACCATAGTTTTGGGACTATTTATGCCAATTTGCCATTTAATTACAATTTTCTATATCAAATTCCTATAGATTAATGGAATCCATAGTACATAAAGCAATTATTAGTGGATTAATTATAATATTTGAAAAGTAATTTAACTATATTTAAAGTTTATAATTCATACAAATTATATTATAAATTAAAACTTAATATTATAAAAGTGATCAAAATTGTAAAAAAAAAAATAATAATAAATTCAAAATAAAAAAAAAATATCATCTTTTTTAGAAATTGAGAAAATATAGTATATAATAAATAATAAACTTAAAAAAATTAATATGTTCTTACCAACTTTGTAAAAGGAAAGCTTTTTTAAGGACCTAAACACCATTGCTAATATATTATTAAATTTTGTATATTTAATTTTAAAAATTATCAAATGAGGTAGGAGTCATATATTGTTTTTATAATTTCATCTTCGGAGTCAATTGATGTTTAATTTTCGGGTACAAGTAGGATAGTACAAAAAAGCTAAATTTACACTTGATACTTTTCAGATTCAAGTATTTTGGCCCACTAACAGACTCATTTAGTCTCTTTTTTTTTTTTTTCTTTTTTTTTATATATGAAATATTTATTTATTATTTAAATTGATTAATTTATTAAAATTAATATTTAAAAAAAATATCGTATTATATTAAAATATAATATTATGTTAAAATAAGAATCGTATGTTTGCTCAAAGGTAAATCCATTGGTTACTATAAAAAGTATAAATAACTAAATTTGTCCCTTATGTGTGTAGTTTCATATTTTGTTGTCCCTTATATTTATTTTTAACTAAAGTGTTCCCCTAAGAATCATTAACTAAACTAAAGTAGTCCTTTTTCTATTAAATAATAAATTTTTTGATAGTTATTTATATTTTGAGGGGCATTGTCATCAACTAAAGATGATAAAAATATCATATAAATACTCTTTCTATTTTTTAAATTGACAAAAATACCCTTAAAAATATAAATAACTGACATAGTGGTTTAGTCAACAATTTTTAAGGGATCAGTTCGGTTAAAAATAAATCAAACTGCAAACATAAGGGTCTAGTTATTTATCCTTATTAAAATTAATCAACAACTAATGGGGCAAAAGATGAGGAAGCATTTATCTTTTCAGTGTAATGATTCAACTAAAATACTTACAAGCAATAACAATGACACAAAAAACTTGATTTAACCCATTAAATCTAAAAACGACAGACAAGAATCATAGGAAAGACTAGTAAAAATAAAAAATTTCACTAAAAATTGAAAGAAAATTGCTTAAATGTATAAAATAAACTTAATTTAACGGTAAGAATTCAACTTTTTGTTTGATACAAGAACTTGTATGATAAAATTGATCACTCTAAGTAGAAAGAAAAATGAAAGAAATAAGGTAGATAATCTAGGTGTCGATAAAAAAGCGAAGCAGAAAAGAAAGAGCGGCGTGTGATTTTTTTTTTTTTTTTTACGCTGAAGTTTTATTTTGTGATTTTTTTTCATTTATAAATTTAGGCTGTTTTTAGATTGGAGTTTTTTTTTTCAGTTTTCCACTCAAACTTAAAAAAAAAATGTGCTGTATTTGTTTAGACACCACCTGATACAATACTATTCATTTTATCCACTTGACAAAAAAATATTAACAAATGAAGAGAAGATGAGAGTATCACATCATTCTTTATACCAATACTCATCATTATACAAATAAAATATAATATTTTTGCACCCTACTTAATAAACAACCTTTTTTATTTTTTTCAATTTACTATTCGTTTTTCGCAATACACTCAAGTCAACTTGAAAAAAACTAACAAACTTTTAAAAAAAATCCAATCCAAAAACACCCTTAAGTTTTCAAAATCACTTCATAGAGATAGGGAGCAAAAGAAATTTTTTCTTTAAAGTCTAAGAAAAAATAAATCTTTATTTTTTATTTTATTTATTTATTTAACTTACCTAATTCGTAGAAGAAAAATTAGTATAACTTATATATATAATATAAGATTTTAAACCTTCTTCTAGAAGGATTTTTTTTTTGGTAATATTTTTATATTTATTTTTACTATTTTTCCTTTATTTTTCACACAAATGTTTAATTATTATGTATACTTTTTTTTTAGTATTTTATTCTTCCTATAATAAATGATATTAAAATATTATATATTTTTTATTATCTATATCTTTATAAAGTTCACATTTACTCTATTTTTTCAAATTTCATTTTAGCTATTTTAAAATTTATTAAAATTATATTCTATGTATTATATTTTAAAATTTATTAAATGATTATTTTATTAAATATTTATTTGGATTTTATATCTACTATAAAGAAAAATTATCTTAATAATGAAAGGAATTATTATTTTACTAATATTTTGAAATATTATGTAATTCACTTGTTAGTTTTTTTTTTTTTAATAAAAGAAAATTTAGCCAGAATTTTTTTTTTTAACTTATTGAAATATGTGATAATATTCATCTACTGAATTTAATATAACATGTATAATGAACTTTTTTTACTAAAATTTATAATGAAATTGTATATTGTTGTATTTTTCATAACTTGTATTCATAAGATAGGGAAATACATAATTATAATTATTTATTAAATTAGATAGAATGATAATCAAGTAGAGCTTGAAGATAAATAATAAAATTATAATAAAATAAGTATAAATTTATATTCTTTATACGAAATATTATCTTTTGTTTTTTTTTTTGAGGAAAAAAGGGAATCAATTCTCATTGCATGAAAGCCAATCACAATGAAGTGAGGTAAGAACAGATGGATGAGAGGTGTCTCTCCATGCTACATTGGTCTCTAAACCAAGACCAAGTTGTGCTAAGTAGTGAGCAACCTAATTTGAAGATCTAGGTTGAAAGAGAATAGAACACGCATCAAATGTATAAAGTAGAGATTGAAGTGACTCAATAAGATGGCCAAAGGGAGACAAATTAATCTCAACACTACGTAGTTGGAAAGCCGGAGAAAGGCAATCCGTTTCAATAACCAAGCCAGCTTGGAAAAGGTCACGAACCATATCATAGCTCCGCCATAACCCTAGGAGTTCCGCATGAAAAGCCAAAATAGCACCATAGAGCGAGCCTACACTTGAGAGTAAAACAATCCCTGAAGAGTTCCTTAAAACAAATCCAAAACCAGCACCCTTCAAACCAAAGGATGCATCTACTTTGAGTTTGAGATGGTCCCTATCCGGTGGTAGCCAACACGTCAGGTGTGGATGACCTAGCATACTTGAAGGTTGCTTCAAATGATGCGAGTGGTATAGCTGCAAGAAACTCTTAGAGGATTCCACAATCGTAGTTGGTTGCACCAAGGTATCATTGAAGCACAAATCATTCCTTGCCCCCAAAATCTTCCATAAACACATAATCAACTGTTCCAGATCATGTATAGCTCCGCCATGTTTGTCAAGGAAAAGCTGGAAAAATTCCAACCAAGATGACGCCAAGGGGACCAATTTGTGAAGCTGAAAACTAGCCGCGGTCCAAACTGCTTTGGCAAAAGGGCAATGGAAGAAGATATCGGCCTCCGATTCTATTTCCTGGCAACGGGGACATTAATTTGAAGGCAAGATACATCGTCAATGCAAGTTGAGTCATGTAGGGAAGGCTAAATGACACAGTTGCCAAGCAAAAATGAGCACCTTTGAAGGGAGGGTACATTTCCATATCTGCTGCTAGTCCAGTGAGCTGCGTTGTACACTACTGCTTGTTGCAACGTGATCTTGAGATTGCATAGCCACTTTCTAGGCCGAGCTAACTGAGAAGTGATGTTGCTAAAAAGCAATTAGATAAAACCTCGCAATTGGGTGTCAGAAAGAAATGTATCCCGATGGGAAAAGTGATTTCCCGATGAGAATATAATATGTACCAATATGAATTGGTTGAAGTAAAAGCAACTTGGAAAAGTGTTTTCCAAAGATTGAATCTCTCTCAAAAAGCTATTGAAAGCATGTTTCAAGTAGAAAATGGATTGAAATGGATTCTAATGGTTGAATCTGATGGGAAGAAGGCAATAAAAGAATAAAAGGTCTTCTAAAGATAAGAGAAATCTTGGAGAAAACTCTTGTAAAAATATGTTTAGAGAGAGGGAGTTTTGAGAATCAATGTGCTTATAAATGCTTCCCACCCCTTTCTTGGCCATGAAAGCTTCCTTTTATAGATGAAAGTCATAACGAAGATATTTTATTTAAGAGGTCAGAGTCCCTTGCCCTCCAAGTAAGTTAGGTGAAGCACCTTAAGATCATATGATTTTGAGATATTTTTGCCTCAAGGGCGAAAATGTAAAATTCGTGTGGTTAGCACCATAAGCATTTTTTTTTTTTTAAAACAAAATTCAGAAAATAATTTCTGAAAGAAAATGTAATATGAGATATTTTTGCCTCAAGGGCATAATTATAAAAATGGTGTACTGAGCACCATAAAGCTTTTTTTTTTTTTTTTAAATCAAAAAATGAATTAAAATCATAAATTTTAGATGGAAAGTAGCCTAGTTTCAAGGAACACTTGTTGCACAAGTTGAGCATTGGTCAAACTTTGTGGGCTAGAATTGTTGACCTTCATGACGGAGCTTTTACCCGATGGGTTCTTTGAACTTCCATACCCAATGGAGTTCCTTCATGCCCTATGGGACTTCTTGACTTTCATACCCGATGGGGCTCCTTGCACTTTCATGCCCGATGGTCTCTATAAATATAGGAGCCATCTTCTTCTTTCTTTTATTTTAACTTTGGTCTCTTCTTTGGTTACTTCACTCTCTACTCTTGCAATCGGTTGCATTTGGAGGTTCAAGTCAAAATCTAGACAAGGTTGAACCTCTTATTTTCCCTTTTTCTTCTTCTCTTCTTTTTGTTTTTTTTTTTTTTTTTTTTGATTGCCTTCGGGTAATTTGGCCATGTAGCCTTCCTGTAGAAAGTTTTGAATTACCTTCTAGCACTTTGTCCATGTAGCCTTCGGGCAACTTGTTGTAACTTGAATAATGAATTGGCTGACTATCTTCTTCAAATTTCTAACTGAGTGGCACTTCTTGCTTGTTGTCTTTGTACTTCAACTTTGAAGCTTTCTTAAGCTCTGTAGAGAGAAGTTCATCAATACCAAGCTTTAAACTATAAGTTTTGTAGCTTGTAGATTGAATCAAGCATTTAGCCTTTACTTAGCTTTCGTAAGCTTTGAATGATTGGGCATTTCACCTCAAATAAATTCTAGGCATTTTTGCCTTTTCAATTTTCTTTGTAGTTATTTGCAATCCTTTTTCTTGTAGCCGTCGGATTTCACTATAGTTGATAAATCAAGGTTTGAACACTTTCTAAGATGGAGAAAAATACACCTCAAGGTATTTAATTCTATTTTTCACTGCTTTCTCCCCTTTTTTATTTTTTTATTTTTAGGGTTGACATGTCTTTTTCTGAAGCTGTTGATAGCCAAAATCTATCGGAGAGGAGTGAGGATATAATCGAGTTGTCTGAAAGCGAAGATACCACTGTAGTAGAGACTCTCAATTATAGTTACACAATACAGAATGCAAGTTAGCCAATCAGTTACTCTAAAAGTCGCTTTGGGAAGCAATGTTGATAATGTAACCATAATACATAGGTCTTAGTAGTTAGAGTCGGTGTTGTCAATGGGGACGATAGGAAACCCTTTTTGATTGATAGGAGGGGAGCCTTTTGATTCTCAATTTTCTAGCATTGCTTCTTCCCTTTCTCGATCATTGTCATAACTTTTGTGTATAGATTGCCTACGGAGTACCAATTTTAGTTTTCTTTGTCTCTTCCCATCTGTAGACCTCCTAATAATCATATAAGAGTGTATGTCGCTTAGTTTTAAGTAGGGCTTTGTTTCCCTCTTCTTCCTTTGATCGAAGAAATCTACATTTGATGGCAGATTCAGCTTGCTCAGTTGACTCCAAATTGCATTAGAACAATTTTAGGGTTCGAGCTCTTGTGTAAAGTCTGTGGAACTCCATCTTCCGTAGATCCTTTTAGGCATTACTTTGTCATGATGCAAAAGTATAGCCTTAGGACTGGTCGAGGTTGGTTTTATGCTCAGAGGCATCCTGGTACTTCTAAGTTGTTGCTTACTCCTTCTACCATCCATAGTTGGAAATAAGAATTCTTCTTCATTACCCATGATACGCTAAATCTCATCAAGGTTCCTTGGAATTACAATAAGTCGTTGAATAATGGTAAACTAAACAATGTCGATCAAACTTCAATTGATTTGCTAGATAGCTTAAGTTTTGTTTGGAATATCAGAGAAAGTTGGAGCTCTAGTATCTTTTATGATGGGAACTTTTATGGGTTGAGGTTGTTTGACATTAGAAGGCTAAGTAATGCTCTTCTTTGTCTTTGCTTCTTTTATTTCGTCTCTTCTTTTCTTCAAATGTCGCTCTAACCGTTTTGTTTCCTCTTTCTCCTTTTGTAGAGAGCAACATTATATAGTTGTTGGTTTCTAGAAGGAGCAAGAAAGATTCTCCTTCGTTGAAAATATTTGCTTCCCCAATCGAAGGGCCTTCCGAGGTGATGAAGAAGCGCAAAGTAGTTCAAACTATAGGCTTCGCCTAAAAAGAAGCAAGTTTGTTCTAGTGAGAGTAGAAGAATGAACTGAACTAGTTCAAGTAGCAATTGAAGCTACTGCTAGGGAGGGTGATCCCCCAGTAGTCGATGCTCATGTTGGCGAAGCCAATGGGACTACCCAAACTAATATTGAGAGCCCAGGAGTTAATGTAAAGCCTGAAAGTTCTAGTCAAGAGCCGGTTGATATTCTTAGAACTAATTAGCCTATCAAATCAACGGGTCTTCTTAAGTCTCTGAACAAAGTTGATGACTTTTTAATGTGATTCCTCAAGCTGAGAAGGACCGGTTGCAAGCTTTCAATCTTTCTGATGCTGATAATGCATTTCTATATGCGCATGCTCAGGTATAAATTTCTTTTCTTTTTTTTTTTCTTTTGTCTTTCTATTTGCACTTCTTTTCGATATCGCTGGCCAGCTTTCTCTTCTTTTTTTTTTTGCAGAACTTGTTGCGGAGCATGGAAACTTTCAGGCGATCGATGCTTGATTGTGAAGCACTCAGGATTTCTGAAAGCCAACTGGCTATTGTAAGAAATCATCTCCAGAAGGAGCAGCTAGATAGGATCGATGTAGCAGAGACTCAAGTGACCAACTTGAAGTTGGAGGTTGACGATCTCAGTTGAGCTTGATGGAGTCAAAAGGCGAAGGCAAATATTGAATTATTCAACTTTTTGAATAAGGAGTGAATTCCCTTCTTTTCTTTTTGCTCTTCCTT
>JAXGGT010041380.1:0-12084 GCA_035583425.1 Marsdenia floribunda
CATCTCAGATGGTACTGCTCTCAGGATTACAGCCAGTGCTAACCGATCAATTCGGTAATCAGCATCTCCAGTTTCGACTGCTTCCCACAGTCCTTGTGACTGCAAATTAACTCACATCAGGAGAGACCAGTTGCTGTAGTTTGTGCGTGTTAACATGGGGTAAATCATCGTGCCCCCCGCCTCCTTCACCATTCGTTCCATCGCACCATCACAGCTGCCTCTGCCACTGCTCTCAACAAGATTGTATACACCGGGTGCTGATGGGGTTCCTGAAGACGATCTTGATCCACGCTCAGACATCTCAGTCGTTAACCTCGCTTTGATACCAAATGTTGGAGACAGAGATGGAGCATACCACACACAAATGTAGACTGGAAAATAAACAGAGCTGCGCAAGTATATACAAACTTCCTTTTTGTATATTGTATTATGAGAATCTGAGTAGTACATGCATTATATAAAGCTCCTCACTATTTATAGAGGACAAAGAATAGAAAAAAAAATAGACTCAACTAACAGAAACCTAATTTTACGCAACTAACTTCCTACCACTAAGCCATGATCATAACAGTTTATTCGAACCATGACTCTAAACTAAAACCGGGTCTTGCGCCTGGTTATTCAACAATATCCATTAGCAAAACAAAGATTTCTTGATTTTTTTTCTTTTAACTGAACAACTCTGACAATGTTTGAATAGATCACAGAATTCAGAAAGTACTGAAGCATCTACTGTGACATATGATATATATACAAAATATATACACACACAGATATATATATATATATATATATATTGTGTTTGAAATGGAAAAAATATTACAATATATATATACACACACTTAGATACATTTCGCACTCACGTGCGAAATAATTTAAATTAATTTTTTTATTTATTAATAATTATGATAAATTAATAATAAAAATTGAAGAATATTAGAAATAAAGTAATACTAATATAAAAATGAAATTTATATTTTTATATTTTTATTCAAATATATATTTAAAATAATTAATATTTTAAATTAAAAATGTGTATTGATATGGGTGGAAATCAAATAAAAACTAATCTCTATTGAGAGAGAAAAGGAAGAGAAAGTAAGAGAGGAAGTGCAATAATGAAAGTGCACAAAGATGAAAAAGGATTCCCGATGAGAGATGACGAAAAGTCCAAAAAGAAAAAATTAGGGTTTCCTGATGGGATCAAGAGAGCTTGCCCGATGCGAGGAGGGAGAGCTTGCCCGATGGAAAAGGAGGATATGCCCGATGGAAGAAGGGTCTTCCTGATGGGCTAGTGAGATTGTCCCGATGGGACTCTTTTAACTCTCAAAATGGAATCCTTTGTGGCTTTCAAAGAGTTCATAAGTGTTTAGAACTCTTTTATGTAAAAGAAGAGGGAATAAGAGAACTTAGAGAGTGATTCTCTGAATTAATCTCTCGATAAACTATTCAAAAGAGCAAAGAAAGAGTCTCTTAATCAATTAATCTTTGGAACAGATTAGTTAAAAGCAAGAGAACTCTAAGTAATGGAAGAGAGAAAAAGAGAGAGAATAAAAGAGAGTAAATGAAGTCTAAGTATGAAATCTATATCCTTGTTCTTGTTTATGAGTTTCCTATTTATAGGAGTTAATTGTCATCATCCGAATATTTTAGAGGCAGTTATGGACAGTAAATCATGAGTGTTCTCCAAGTAATTCGTCAGCTTATAATTAAATATCAAAAGTGTGACAAATAAAAAGTGTTCTTTGAAGAAGATATTAAAGTGAACAAGCTTTTAGCTTTTAAGCCTTGAACGAAATAATATCTTTAATAAGAACAATTAAAATGATGGTGGTTGAGCACACCATAAAGTTTTTTTTTTTTAACATATCATTTGATATTGTGAAATTAATTAAGTGGTGTTATGAATTTTCAAAAGGTCAACACTTGATTGCATGAAGTACTCGAAAGTACAATATATTGAAGCATGCCTAAAGGCATTTTGAGATTCTTGAAAACAAGCTGAATTTCTCAGCTTTGCAGCAAAGTTTTCAACGGTCCGAAAGGGTCCCAATGGCTAGTTGCCATCGGGACTCCTTGGGCAATGCCCAAAGGGTCTTGTGCCTCTTTTTTTTTTTTTTTTATTTAATTCTTGAAGTGTATAAATAGCTGACTTTTGCCTCTAATTTCACTTTCAAATTCTCCTCTTCTTGAAGCCACATTCAAAGAAAGCAAAGAGCTCTCTTTTGAGAGCAAATTTTTCTCTTTTTCTTCCTTGTTGCCTTTCTTGCATACTTTGAAAAGACCATTTTGGATCAAGGAGAAGAAAGTCTTCAAACAAGGTTTGCCGCCTCTCTTTTAATCAAATATGGAAGGAAATAATCAAGGTATTCTCATTCTCACTTCTTCTTTTTCTTTTTCAGATTATGGATTCAAGTAGTTTCGATCGGGATTGTGAAAGTGAGGAAGAAACAAGTGTAGAAGAAATTATTGTAGTTGATAAACCTTCTAGGGTTCTTAGGTCTCAATCAAAAATTGTTTCTTCTCATGTAACGGGTTCAACAACCCAAGAAATATTCCTCATAGATGGTTTTCCCCTATTAAGGATGGGTGTTTTGTATGATAATTCTAATATCCCGATTGTGATTCTTTATAGTTTTGCAAATGAAAATTTCGATTTTCCTTTCATGAATGAGAATGAGATTCATGAAAGTGAGCTATATAGGTCACCTTTAAATCTTAGAGCTTTAGACTCGAAGCCCTTGGATAGTGAAGAGCCTAATTGGCCAATGTGCCTTGAAACATTTTCTGAAACCTTTTCTTTGTCTTTGGTGAAAAGTGTTTACAAACTTCCTTCTATGTTTCAAGTTAAATTTTATAATGATGTCTTGATATGTAATCCTCCATCAAATTACATAGGTATTTATGTTGCACAACGTAAGGTGGTTTTAAGGTTTCCCTTGTTACGTCTTTTGAAAAATGTGTGCATTTATTTGCAAATACCTCTTGCTCAATTAACTCCAAATTGCATTAGAACCATTCTAGGATTTTTCATTCTTTGCAAAGCTTCTGGAGTTGTCGTGTCTTTAGAACTCTTTAGGTTCTACTTTGTCATGGTACAAAAATACTCCTTAGGAAAAGGCCGTGGTTGGTTTTATGCTCAAAAAAGGCCAGGTGTTAAGGAGCTTTTGCAATTGCCTTCTAGCATTCATAATTGGAAGCGAGAATTTTTGTTTATAAATCATCCAAGTTTGGATAATATGAAAATTGCATGGAATCAAGCTAAATCTTTGGACAATAGAAAGCGCGAAGGGATTGACAAACATGATACAAGTTTGCTTGAAAAGCTAAACTTTGTTTGGGCCATTGGAGAAAGTTGGAATCCATCATTGTTTCTTGGTGGAAAGTTGTATGAAGACGGAATTAACTTTCAATATGAAAAAATTGAGTAAATACTTTTGCCCTTTCTTTTTTACTTTTGTGAATGCATTTTGAATTTCATGCTTCTAACTTTTTCCTTTTGTTTTGTAGAAGCAAATATTGTGCACATGTTGGCTTCCGCAAAGGAAAAGAGGAATTCACTCGCTACTAGGAGATTATTCTGATCAAAGGTGGAGGAAACTCCATCTAGTGGTTCGGGAATGAAAAAAAAGAGGCTTTCATAGGATTGGAAGCAAGGAAGAAGAAGGGATCAGGCTCTCCAATTCGAGGGATTCTGAAAATGAAGTTCAATCTCCCATTGGTGATGTTACCACTCCTCAAAGTTCTATCCTAACCGAAGTTCACAAGGAAGGGGTTCACCGTCTCGATAAGGAACCCGTGGAAGAATCACCTCAGGTTAAGGAATTTTTTAGGCCAAAATGCACATCAAGGAGAATGACCGTATTGAGACTCCAGCTAAGGCAGCAGATTTACTCTTGAATGTCACTACAAAGGGTGAATTGAATCGAATTAGGTCTTTCGATGTGACAAATGTGTAGTCCATATATTACTTTTCGCAATTCCAGCTAAGTGTTTGAAAGTACTTCAAAAATTTTTCTTTAAACTTGAATGTTTCTTCATTTCTTACTCTTCTTCCCTTTTTTGTAGTCCTTGCTTTATGGACAAGAGTTGTTGAGGAAGGGTAGAATTGATAGAGAAAGAATTGCAACACTTGAAGCTATCTTGAATGTCAAGACCAAAGCTATCCACGAGGGAGAAATTTTTAAGAAAAAGCTTCAAGAAGAAAATGAGGGGTTGAAGAATGAATTGAGCAAAGTGAAGGAAGAACTTGCTTCCATGAAGGAAAAGCTCCAAGTATGTGAGCAAGAGAAGACGGAAAAATTGGAGGAGTGTACTAAGATTCTCAAGGAACATCACACCTTTGTGGAAGAGATGAATGCAAAAGTTCTTCAAGAAGAATAAAAAATCAAAGATTTGAAAGTTGCTCTCGATGCTAGGAATACCATATTTGGATTGGGCTTATTGGAAGGGGAGATGAGTGAAGCAGCCAAAAGAGCTGGATGTGAGCATTTTTTAAAGACCAAGGATGACAAAAGTCTTATTATGAGATTGATGGATGGTTCGGTGAAGACCACCCTTATTGAGGCTGAAAATGCCGTTAAGGAAGTTCATCCGGAATTTGCATTTCCCTCTAGACTTGGAACCCTCCTTGATGATGATACCATTTCCTCTTTGATGCATTGGTAAAAGAATTTTGATTTTGATCAATTTTCCAAACCTTTTTCATCTCCTGAAGGTTCGGAGAGTAAAGGTGAGTCTACTAGCGAAGCCGCAAATGAAGGCTCTTGATTTGCAATATCTTTTGTTTAGACTTAGGAATATTTTGTAATCAATGTTCCCTTTTTAGAACAATTAATGTCAAGCTTGTTTCCTTTTGGTGGAAAGCAAAAATTGAACTTATTGTAATGAAGATCCATCGAGATCAATATTGTACTCTTTGAAATATTTTAATGCCAAACTTGTTTCCTTTTGGTGGAAAACAAAATTTTGAACTTGTTGTCAATTGTAGTGAAGATCCATCGGGATCAAATGAATTTAATCATTGACAAATATCTTTTCAAATTGAAAAGACTTTATTCAAAAATTGAAAAATACATGAATGTCTCGAAGAATTGAGATTAATTGAAAAAATTCAAAGAGAATCCGATAAGGAAAAAATTTCCATCGGGATTGACATTAGAAGATCACTAAAATTTTGAACCTCTTGGAAAAGTCATTTGAAATGACTTTACACTTGAACCCTCCTTAGGTACTCACTTTAAGGATTTACCTTAGGGATTTGCTTTAGGGATTCACCTTAGGGATGAGTCAAGGAAAAAATCTTTTTAAATTGATTGCATTCCACGTTCTTGCAATTATTCTTCCATCCATATCTTCAAGCTTGAAGCTTCCATTTCCGTTGTATTTCACCACAATGTAGGGACCTTCCCAATTTGCATCAAGCTTTCTTCCGGAATTTTGTCTATTTGCTTCGTTCTTTTTCAAAACTAGGCTTCCCGCTTGAATGTGACTTGGCTTCACCTTCTTGTTATAGGACCTTGCTATTCTCCTCTTGTACTTTGATTCCAAAATTGTCGTTTTGTCCCTTATATAATATAAATGAGAAGGTTTTCAACCAATTTTTTATTATTAAGTTGGGATCAAAATATTGTAATCTAGTAGAAGGGGTGTCAATTTCTATGGACATAAGTGCTTCTGTCCCAAAGCATAAATTGAAAGGAGATTTTTGGGTCCGGGAATAAGGTGTAGTTCTGTAACTCCAAAGGACTTTGGGTAATTCATCAACCTATTTACCTTTGGAAGAATCAAACCTCTTCTTTAAGCCTTGTAGAATTGTTCTGTTGGTCACCTCAGCTAAACCATTGGTTTGGGGGGTCTGCCACAGAAGAGAATCTATGATCAATCTGCATTTCATCGCAGAAGTCCTGAAACTCAAGAGAGGCAAATTGTGTTCCATTATCCGTAATTAGGATTCTAAGAATGTCAAATCTAGTGATAACATCATTAAAGAAGAAATCGTTAATTACCTTTGAGGTAATTGAAGCTAAAGGCTTGACCTCTCTACCCATTTGGTGAAGTAGTCGATTGCTACTACCAAGAATTCCCTATTTCCTGGGGCCTTTGGGAATAGTTCCAAAAGATTTATTCCCCATTAGTAAAAAGGGATCGGGATACATAGTGAGGAAAGCGTGAATTTGACATTTGTGACAAGTTTTTACCAATGTCTTGGATCTTCTTCCATGGTAGTCCAAAAGTAGCATGTTCTTACGATTTTTTGAGCAAGGCTTCAAGAGCCAATGTGTGCTCCAGAAATTCCTTCATGCACTTCTTTTAGAACTTTATCTACTTCCTATGGGCTTAAACATTTAAGTAAAAGTTGGGAGAAAGTTCATCTATAGAGTTGATCATCAATAAGGGTGTATCTAGAAGATACCTTTTTTATCTTTGTATCCTCTTTGGGATCATTAGGTAAGTCTCCGTTGGCAATGTACATGTAAATTGGGTCATCCACGTAAGGGGAGGATCCTCTGGACCCATAAAGACAAATTCAATGTTAATGGAATGTACTAGCAACGGTTCGATCCAAATGTTACCCGATGGGTGACCTTGAAGATCATCAAGTTTTAATTTTGATGAAATGTCAGCTTTATGATTTTGTCTACGAGAGATATGTTCAACTCGTACATAATCAAATTTCTCTAAATGACCTTTGCACAGGTTGAGATATTTTTGCATATTCTCACCTTTAGTATCATAAGATCCATTTATGTGGCCCACAAGGAGTTGAGAGTCCGTTCGGGCAATGAAATTTTTAATCCTCAAACACTCAGCAACTTTTAATCCTGCTAGGAAAGTCTTATATTCTGATTCATTGTTACTCAAAGTAATTTCATACTTTAAAGCATAAATGAATTTAATACCTTTGGAGCTTTTGAGTACAAACCTCGCTCCTTTATGATCCTTTGCTATGGAGCCATCAGAATAAAGATACCAACATTCTTGAGGAGAAGGAATTTGATCTTTGTTAGCTTGGCTCTTTGGAGGATTGGGAATGGTGCATTCTTGCACAAAATCTGCAAGGACTTGATTTTTAATAATTTTCCTTGGAAAATACTCCATATGAAATTCTGAAAGCTCAATTGTCCATTTAATGAGCCTTCCTAAAGCATCGGACTTATGTAAAATTCTCCTAATTGGAGTATTGATAAACACATGAATAGTATATGATTGGAAATAAGTTTTTAACCTTCATGAAGTGACTACTACAGCCAAGACATTCTTTTCAAGGTTGGAATATCTAGTTTTCGGGCCTTGAAAAATGTGGCTAATGTAGTAGATGGGTTTGAGAATTTCTTCCCTTGTTGGCGTAAAGTACCAAACTGAATGCATTTAGCCTGATGGCTAAGTAAAGATGTAAAATTTCACCTAAAATAGGTGACACCAACATGGGATGAGAAGATAGGTTTGTTTTACCTTTTGGAAGGCTTTGTCGCATTCCTTTGTTCACTGGAAGGGAATCTTTGATTTAACGGCTTGGTACAGTGGGAATGTCTTTTCTCCTAAAGCCAAAAGGAATCTGTTTAAGGATACTATCCTCCCAATGAGTTGTTGAAGTTGCTTTTGAATAGTTGGGGCCTTCATTTCCATGATTGCCTTAATTTTCTTTGGGTTTACTTCAATTCTCTGATTGGATACCATGTAACTCAAAAATTTTCCAGCTTCAACTCCGAATGAGCATTTCTTCAGATTCAACTTTAAGCCATAGTTTCTCAATTTTTGAAAATTTTCTAAAATATCGGCAATGCAGGTATCCTCTATCTGGGACTTTATAAGAATGTCGTCGATGTTAGCCTCGACATTCTTGCCAATATTCTCTTTCAACATATTGTTGACTAACTCTTGAAACTCATCCTATGCATTCTTAAGTCCAAAAGGCATACTTGTGTAGCAATATAGATTATCGGGGGTGATGAAGGATGCTTTTCTTTGTCTTCCTTGGCCATACAAATTTGATGGTAGCCTTTGTAAGCGTCAAAGAATGATAAGTACATGTGTCTCGAAGTGGCATTGACTAGTTGATCAATTCTAGTATCGGGTATTGATGCTTCGGGATGACTTTATTTAAGTCAATGAAGTCTATGCAAACTCTCCAAGATCCATCTGGCTTGGGTACTACTACGGGGTTTGCTAACCACTCTGAAAACCTGACTTTCCTGATGATCTTAACATTAAGTAAATCAGCCACTTCTTTCTTTATGACCTCTTGACTATCCATTACCAAGTTTCTTCGTTTTTGACATATGGGCTTGGCGTCTATCGGGATCCCCAAATTGTGCTTAGAAAAGGATCTTGGAACAGTGTCAAGTTCTGAAGGAGACCAGACAAAAACATCCTTGTTATCGACTAAGCAATCCAATAAGTTCTTCTTCAAGATCCAAGGTAGGGACTTCTCGATGGCGACCTTCCTTTTAGGGTGAAGCACATCAATTTGGAATTCTTCCACATCTGAACATGGGCTTAGGCTTGCACTGACATCTTCAATCCTTGTCATGTTGTGAATCTTCTTCATACTTGTTTTGTCTTCAATATTTTCTAGAGTGTTCATAAAACATTCCTTAGCCGAACGAATATCTCCTTGGATTTTGTGGACACCTCCACTTGGCATCGGGATTATGAGCTCATTGGCAAAGGTATTGACCATTGCCTTCATATGATTTAAGGTTGTCCTTCCAAGGATCATGTTGTATGGAGAAGGCGTCTCAACAAGAATGAACTCTGTCAAGATTGACTGAGATTTATTCCATTGGATCTGTAGTATTATTGTCCCAATGACATATATAATTGAGCCTGAGAACCCCATCAAAGATATTTGCATTGGATTCACCTTCTCCATCGGGATAGACATTCTCTTAAATGCTTCTACATATAAAATGGTAGCAAAACTACCAGTATCTACTAATATACGCTTAATGAAAAAATTTTCAATCAAAAGAGAAATGACTAAAGGTTTATCATCATGAAAATTAATATGATAAACAAAAGTATCATTTAATCTTGGCTTTTTAAACCTTGGTTCTTCAAAAACTGGTGAGATTACATTTATCACCTTTAATTGGCTCTTCTTACTTGGATGAATTGTCGAAATTTGGTGGCTTCATGTTGGATTTGTCATTAATAAGTTTCTTCGTTACAAATTCTAGCAATTGCCCTCTCTTGATAGCATTCTCAATTTCCTTTTTCAAGGAGAAACAATTTTCCGTTGTGTGCCCAATGTCCTTATGATAGGCACAATAGAAATTTTTGTTCCTTTTCTCCATTGGAACAAGGATCTTCTTGGGTACGGGTAGAATGCCAAGGGATTCCACTTGACTGAAAATATATGCCCGAGAAACTATCAAAGGTGTATAGGAGCCACTTTCCGAAGGTCTCCAAGAACTTTGTTGATCAGAACACGAAGATCTTTGATCGGAATTGGGATAAGGAATAACTGTATTTGCTCCTGTAAGAATTTTGACTATAGTGAGGCTTGTCCCCATTGTCTCTTTATAATCTCTAGGAAAATAAGGAACTGTAAATTCGTCCTTACCAAACAATTGTTTTTTGACCGAAAGCTTACCATTGTACATCTCTTCTTTTTCAATCCTTCGTAATTCTTTTTTAGAACGTTCTAGTTCTTCTCCTTTTATCCACTTAGCAATTTTTCCAAACAATTGCGTTATGGTTTGTGGTTGAAGGACATTTAACTTTTTTGAATATCTTCCTGGCTTGAGGCCGTTGCAAAAAGCCTCAATGTAGGTAGTCTCTGTACAATTTTGAACTGTTAAGATCTCTTTATTGAATCTCTTGAAGTAGGCCGAAAGTTGCTCATCATGCCATTATCTAACATTGTGTTGATGTATGTGAGGCTTCTTCTGTAATGAGCATGCGGCAAAGTGTTGAATGAACATTGTCGCAAAATGATGAAAACTCTCAATGTTGTTAGGGGGAAGTGAGAGAAACCAACCTAAAGCCTGTTCTGAAAGAGTGTTAGGAAAACATTACAAAGTAAAGCATCATCTGTTGCATACATGAAAATAGTAGTTGTATAATATTTCAAATGAGTTTCCGGATCAGAAGAACCGTTATACCTAGCTAATGAAGGCAGTTTGAAATTTAATGGAAACGTAAATGTTTGATACTCATACTTTAAAGGATTGGAAGCAATTATATTCCAAGGTGTTGAAGATCGTTGAAATGTAGGTAGCAAATGCTTCAATTGAATGTACTTATCATGAACTTTATTATCAGTAGCAGAAGAGTGACCAAGATGAGAAGCAGACTGAGCTTTTTCTGTTGGAGTTGAATGGTCATCCATGATGTGAGGATGTGCTGGTGAGGAACCAGCAAGATTAACCATCGGTACCTTATCAAAAGGAATATTAGGATCGGGATTTGAAGGTCCCAATCGAATAACCTCATTGGAAAGTGGTCCATTCATTGGCAATATTGCACCATTAGAAACTTCATGATTTTGAGTTGTTTGCTTCTCTTGGTGTTCCTGAGCCTCTATGAACCGAAGATATTCTTCAAACTTTTTTCTTGTGAGACAAAATAAATTCTACGTCTTTTCCTCTTTCTAGAGATCTATGGAAATCTTCATCAATATCATCATCAGATCGATTTTCCTCTGGATCATCAGCGATGTTACCTTCACATGGATTAGGATGTGAAATAGTGTCGTGAGCTTCCTCTGGAATGGTGTCCATCGGAGGTGGATGTGATGCTTGAACTACTAGAGGGTTGTCCTCAAGAGTTGTGCCAGCAACTGGTGTACAAGAATGGATGACCTTTCTTGTCTTCATTCCGCTTATACGGTGGGCGCCAATCTAATATGGGTGAAAATTAGATAAAAACTAATCTCTATTGAGAGGGAAAAATAAGAGAAGTAAGAGAGGAAGGGCAATAATGAAATTGAACAAAGATGAAAAAGGATTCCCGATGAGAGATGAAGAAAAGTCCAAAAGGAAAAAATTAGGGTTTCCTGATGGGATCAAGAGAGCTAGCCCGATGGGAAAGGAGGATATGCCCGATGGAAGAAGGGTCTTCCCGATGGGCTAGTGAGATTGTCTCGATGGGACTCTTTTAACTCTCAAAATAGAATCCTTTGTGGCTTTCAAGGAGTTTCTAAGTGTTTAGAACTCTTTTATGTAAAAGAAGAGCGAATGAGAGAACTTGGAGAGTGATAGTTAATCTCTTTATAAATTGTTCAAAAGAATATAGAAAGAGTCTCTTAATCAATTAATCTTTGGAGAGGATTAGTTAAAAGCAAGAGAACTCTAAGTAATGGAAGAGAGAGAAAGACAGAGAATAAAAGAGAGTAAATGAAATCTAAGTATGAAATCTATATTCTTGTTCTTGTTTGAGTTTCCTATTTATAGGAGTTAATTGTCATCATCGGGATATTTTGTAGGCATTTATGGATAGTAAATCATTAGTGTTCTCCAAGTAATTCGTCAGCTTATAATTAAATATCAAAAGTGTGACCAATAAAAAGTATTCTTTGAAAAAGATATTAAAGTGAAAAGGCTTTTAACTTTTAAGCCTTGAACGAAATAATATCTTTAATAAGAACAATTAAAATGATGGTGTTTGAGCACACCATGTATTAAAATATTTAATATTAAAAAATCTAATAATTTATATAAATGAATATATTAAAATATGCATCTTCTATAAGATATGATAAATAAATAAATAATAATAATAATGAGTATGAATTTTCTTTCAACTTATTGTCATATTAGACTTTACTTTTTTTCAAACAGTTCTTTAAAAAGTTGAATACTGATAATATTGAAAATTTTTTGATATTAAATCTGATTCATTATATAAAGGAAAATTGGCTGGTTTAGTCATCTAACTATTTTCATTAATTAACATAAGTCCACAATCTTTTTTTAACTTGTGAATTCCTATATCTTTTTATGAGCAGCATATTAAGTCCTTCTGGCCAAAAATTTAAATTTTTGGCCAAAATTCATCACATTCGGACACATGATGATTTTTTAAGGGCAAAATCATCCTCTTGAGTATTATAAAGCTGTGAACTTAGACTAATTGCAG
>JAXGGT010041401.1:0-12081 GCA_035583425.1 Marsdenia floribunda
AAAAAAATCTAATAATAATTAAAAATAATTATATGGAAAAAAAAGTGAAGAAAGAAAAACAAAATATTAAATATTAAAATTAAATAATTGTATTTTCTTAAATATCAAGTACCAGTAGTCTAGTGGTAGAATACTACCTTGCCATGCACGCGAGTTCAAATCTTGCCTCTTGCAGAGCAAGGATGAATTTTGTGTACAAATTGGCCACTTCGGCCGGTTCAACGCGATCCACAATTTTAATACGGTTTTGAGGCATAAATCGAATTGATCTTGAGGCCGGTTCACGGTCCGATCCTCAAAACCATGGTTTAAATATCAAGTGATTTTTTTTCTTTTTTAATATAATTATAATTAGTGTCTTATTTGAGAACCTTCTATTTTATGATTTCATTATGCTTGTCATTTCTTGAGAAGACTTTAAGGCTGCTAGTTTTCTTCTCATCATTATGCTAGTCATGTGAATATGTGATGATATATATATAATGCAAAATTTCAATGAAGACAAGAAAATATTTTTAAAACAAAACATAAAAATTTATATGATTCATCATTGAATCGACATGATCTATTACACTAACAAAAGGATTAATATACTTATTCTTTTATATATATATATATATATATATATCTTATATGATTTATGATTCAATCGACATGATCTATTACACTTACAAAAGGATTAATATACTTATTATTATATATATATATATATAAATCTTATATGATTCATGATTCAATCGACATAATCTATTACACTTACAAAACAATTAATGTACTTATTCTTATATATATATAATCTTAAATTATAAACTATAATTACAATTTATATGTAAAATAGATTGTGTCAAATTATAGATATTTTAAATTACTTAACAATATATATATGTGTGTGTGTGTTTATGAGTTATTTTATTTTATTTTTTTTATTTTAAAAAGGGTTAAAAGCCTACTAATAATTCTCTTAAGGAAAAGCATATTAGCCAAATTGACTTTTTTCACTCTCTCTCTCTCTCTCTATATATATATATGTGTGTGTGTGTGTGTGTGTGTGTTTGTGTGCAAAGCAACTAAGTTTACTATTCTCTTTTCAAAATTAATTGAACCCTAAAAGAAGAACACATAAAGGTTGCTCTAAAAAGACAATTTTCTTTTTTTTTTTTCCTCCCTTAATTTATAGGTTAAAATTGTCCACTCATAATTTCCCTCCCTTTTCTTTCTCGATACTCTCTCTCTATATATATATGTGTGTGTGTGTGTATCTATGCATGAGAATAAGGTGCAAAGTACATACTAATAATCCATTATTAATCATAAGGGATTAAAAAAAAAAAAAAAAAAATGTAGTGGAAATAAATCAAACATCCCTAGCTAGCAGTTGCCTATTGTATCTATAATGTGCCTGATCTACTTGGTATGACTAATATAGTGAACAACTTGTGACAAAAAAAATAATAATAATAAAATTATTTGGTTAGGTTGTTCATTATGCTCCATTAATGGGATAATATATATATATGTGTGTGTGTGTGTGTGTGTGTGTGTAGGCCAGTGAATGATTGATTCAAAGTGAAAAAAGATTCCCCCCCCCCCCGCCCTGTCACTAGTAAGTGCAAGTTGAACTTTTATTTTGGTCACGATTTATAAATTGTTTGATAATTAAAAAAAAAATTATATTTAAATTATATTATAAAATTATAAAATATATACATATAATCATTTGAAGATAATTTTTTATTTAATTTAGTTAAAAGAATAATGATCTTTATTCATAGAGTATAATATATCGATTGAATTATGTAAATTATTATATATATATATATATATATATAAATTTTCCCCTAATATTCATCATAATCAGATTTGGGTGATTCTAAGTCCTTGATTTCCCAAGTACCATAAAATTGAATAAGAACTCATAGAACAAAGCCAAAAACATGTTACCATCTACACCCTATTAATAGAAACTTTGATTCATACAAGAACGACAAGACACTTTCATATATATATATATATTTGGAAAATTTATCTATGTAGTCCTATAACTATTTATGTTTCTCTGACAAGGTCTTATAACTTTTTTCTTACTTTAATTAGTCCTGTAACAATTTTCGTTTACTAAAATTAGTCCTTCCGACCAAATTTTTGCCAGTTGCTCCAGTGCTCAGCCGACATGGACAAAAATTGAGGGGCATTTTCGGTAGTTTTAGTTTTGAAAAACATGGAAAATGAAATTGAGGGAAATTTTTCACTCTTCCAGTTGTAGGGCTTCTTCTTTTAGTGAAAAAACAAAATTTTGACTGCAAATTTGGGCAAATTTTTTATTGTAAATTAATTTTGCCCAAATTTGTAGTCAAAAATTTGCCCAAATTTGCAGTCGAAATTTTGATTTTTCTGTCAAAGAAGAAGCCGTACAACTGGAGGAGTAAATAATTTCCCTCAATTTCATTTCCCACGTTTTTTAGAATTGAAACTACCGAAAATGCCCCTTAATTTTTGTCCACATCAGCTAAGCACCGGAAAATTTGAAAAAATTTGGCTCAAAGGACTAATTTAAGTAAACGAAAATTGTTACGAGACTAATTAAAGTAAGAAAAAAAGTTATAGGACTTTGTCAGAGAAACATAAATAGTTATAGGACTAAACCGGTAAATTTTCCATATATATTAACCTAAAATGATGGTTAACGATCCCAAGATGATTATATAATTTGTCCACACAAGTTGGTAAATAATATATATATTGGAAACAATTAGGGCACTTTGAAAGTGAAATGAAATGATGATGTGCAAAGAATGTATGCTAGCATCTATGAAACCTCGTATAATGGAATAATTTTCTTTATTATTATTAATTCAATATGGATTATTATCCAATTTGATCACTAAATTATAGTTTACATTATTCATTAAGATCTTTAAGTTTAAATTTTAATCAATAAAGTTTCAATAATTATAACCTATTTATTCTTGTCCTTTCAGTATTAAAGGGACGTTAATGAATAATTTATAGTGAAATCACGAGTTTATTAACTAAAATTTTAATGTGTGTATCTTAAGGATAATATATAGAATGTGATTTAGGAATTAAATTAGATAATAATCCATTCAGTATTTACTTTAAACTCTGACTAATTTGAAATTGAATTAAATAAGTACTCTTTCTAAAAATAAATTTTTAATTGTAAACAAGAGATTTGAATAGAAATAACTTTATTTAAAAAGAAAATTAATTAACTCTATTATAAGTTGGATCAACAAAATTTTTAAAATGATGTTGAAATGGAAAGAAGAGCTAGCTAGGCCATGAAAATCCTTGTTTTTATTAAGGAAATGATGTTCAAGTCTTGATAATAAATATTATGGTTTTGAAGATGTATAGTCAAATCAAGCAAACAAAATTTTTGCTACAATGTAAAAATGATTTGATGTTTCAACCTTTCCAAACCCTAGCTAATTTTCCCTTCTTTATGTTATATGTTATTTATTTTATCATTAATTTGGTTGTGAAATGAAATTAAACTTTGTCCATCATTTTTTTACCTTTTCACTTTGCTATATTATATGTGATAAATGATGGAGTGTTTTGGTGGCAATTGACATAATAGATGACGGAATCCTTTTATCATGCATCTGCATTATTATACCATTGAAATATTTTATATAGGTTTTATAGGTATAATGATTGTGTGTGTGTATATAAGAGAATGTTTATTTTGGGAAAAGTGTGTAAAGATAATTTTATTAATAATATATTTTTTTAAATAAGGTGGAGTCCACAAATTTTATAGGTATATTTTTATATGCATATTTTTGAGGGGGACAAATTTTAATTGAAAAAAAAATCTTGTCCAAATGTGTTGTTAATTACTTAAGAAAAATTAAACCAAACACCTTAGTACTTCAATTGTTCTATTATATATGTACACTACAAAAAAAAAAAAAAAAAAAAAAAAAAAAAAAAAAAAAAAAGAAGTTATTAAAATGCTTTTAAATGCATCAATAGAGTATATATTGAGATGTTTCTTACTTTGGTGCACCTGATATAAACGCATCAACTCTAACTGCCTGAATAACCTCAAGGCGAATTTTATGTATGAATAAAATAAAGTTTTTAAATTATTTTTAAATAAAAATTTTTTTAGTCATTTTTTTTATTTATTAAGACAGTTTTAATTGTGTAAATATTTATTTTTAAAGATATATATGTTTTAATATGGCACGAGATATTATGAGATATCTTCTAAAGTATTGTCTAAGACACTAATTAAATTAAAATATGTGTCAATTTAATAAACTTTAAAAACTAACATTGTTAACCTCTATTAAATCAATATTTAACGGTACTAATTTTTAAAATTAATTATTTAATTGATATCTTAGACAATATTGTAAAAAATGTCTTAAGAAATTTTTTTTTTTTTCTTTTGTAATGATATATATATATATATGTATATATATATTTTGCACTGGAAAGACCACGTTTGAAATGAAAAAGATGGTCTCACATAAACCGAGGAGGAGTCTGTTTAACTGAAATGCCATTCCTCCACTTGGCTCGATCCATGTGTTTGTCAAGTTGGGATTGGGACTATAGCTAGCAAGGGGTTTTGATCATCTTTCATTGAAGAAAAGTCACATCTTTGCCTCACCACCTTTTTTTTTTTCTTCATTTAATTTTCTCGGCTTCATACTGAACTAGTTGCCACGTAACATTCTTCTTTAGTCTTCTTATGTACCCTTCATGAATGAAGTGGAAGGAAGAGGGAAGGTTGGAGAGCTACGAGGAATTGGATAGTCTCCTAAAAGTTATAATTGATGATTATGATTAAGATACTTTAACTTAAGCTCTGTCCGTCTACTACGTTCTGCATGGCATACATTAGTTTTAATCTAGTTCTGTTAGGATTCGAACTCACGTCTTACAAGATACAAAGATTTAAACTTGGCTCTGACACTAAATCTCCTAAAAACTATAACTAATGGTTATAGTCAGAATACTTCTATCTAAGCTTTGCTCGCCCACTGAATTCCCTCATAATCCACCACCACAAGTTTTGCGGCTTCCCAGTCTGTTTATTCCAGTTAATTTGTTGTCTATTACCTTTTTCCTTTTTTACACACGCGCGCACACACACACACATATATATATATATATATATATTTTCCCTCCATGTAACTTAATTTCCTAAGAACCAGGTAGTGTTACTTCGATTAGCATAATTTTTCTTACTTATTGAGTATGAATTACTTTAAAATTGATATTATATTGTATTATAGCAGTGTGTTATAGTCTTAATAGTTATACTACAAATCCTTCTTAAATTAGTTGATAAAGATATTATGTTACCAAAAATAATAATAAATTTAAAAAATGTTGCAAGAGAATTAATATATTCGTCACAAAAGCCCTTAGCTTGGCACAAGTGGACAAGCGCCTTGTGAGTGTTACACAAGGTTACGAATTTGACACTCGCTGTAAACGTCATGTAAGAATTAGGGTGAGAACTTCCCTATAACAAGAGTTGGATTCGGTGGGCGCAATCCGAGACAAATCTAAATTAGTCATGGTCGTGACTTCAAATACCGAATAGTTTAACCAAACAATATATATTTGTCATGTACTCAACACTATCAACATGTCAACTAACACAATTAACTACTTGACAATTCTTAAAATTGCATCAAAAGAAGTATTCTGCTAACAAATTTCATTCACAAAAGACTGAAATATTGAAATATCACTATATATATATATATATATATATATATATATCAAGATTATTAGCTTACTCCTTTAAAAACAACATGAGATTGATGATACATTCTCCAAAGCAAGAACAATGAGTAGGGTTTTCACACATTAAGTCATTAACCCTACTTTGAGTAAATACAAATAGGATAAGAAGACATTCTTTAGTTGATCATATGGGAAAAGTAACTAGTTTTTCATTGTGTATAAAACACTTACAATTATTAGCTAAAAGTTGTACGAGATGAAATGTAGATTTTTTTTTTTTGCTAAGAAAATGACAATTAATTACATATAATTAATTTATCATTCTTAAAAGGAACTCATATATGTAAATCATGAATTAAAATTTTAACTTTAAAAATTTTCGACTGCTTTAAAAATAATCGAATTTAGTTCATCAAAAGTGAAATTTGAAACATAGTAAATTAAAACACACATGTTAATCGGTGAATGTTGATGGCCATACCTTCTTTCATTATCCCATTTATTATGGTACAATTATCGTACAAAATGTTTAGTCATCAAAAGATAGGGGAAAAAAAAAAAAATATATATATATATATAAATTGACAATGAATTAATAATGAAGTAATAAAGTATGATTGTTGTTTTTGGCCCAACATCATTTTGGGCATCACAGGCCCACATGCATCCAAAAATTATGTTTGCTCTATAATGTGTATTATTAGATACTCTTCTTATCAAGTGATAGAGATGTTTATATATATATATGTATAATATGAATTAATTAAGTTTTTTTTTTTTTTGGGCTTATTAGCCCATCTAATCTACTAAACAGCTGTTATAAATAACTCAATAATATTATCCGCTTTAGTACACTTCAAGTACATCTCACGGGTTTAAAACACGTCATGTGAGTAAAGGGCTTCAGGCCTCCTACTTAATAACCACTTAGAAATTTCCTAAGCGAACGATGTGGGAACTCAATTCACAACAATAATTTATATAAATAGGTAAACGTCTTATAAATATTAGGTAAAATCATAAAGTAGACACTTGTTATGAGCATTATGTAAGAATCAGAATCAGAGTGAGACGAATAACCCATGAAGGGATTTTAAATTTGTATCATGACTCTAATAATAAAGTATCAAAAATAGAAATATATTTTTAATGATTGATAATAATTAAAATAAAAAATAAGGCAATGAAGATAGGGGCAGGTAGGCCCAGATTCTTAAACCCAATGGGCAACACTAGGCTTTAACTTTGACTTTGTAAATAACCTTGAAAGCAACTGAACCAGAAAAATGAGAAAAGGGCAGTGGACCAGCAATAGCATGCATGATTGATGAAAGACAAATGCTGCTGTCCTAAAACTACAGTTCATTTGTCTTCCTTCTTCTCCTCCTTTGATAAGGACACCTAAAAGTTTTTCATAACCCAGTTGATGAAATTCATGCAACAATTAATTACATTTCTAATAAAAATTTAATGTTGACCGGGGCACCAATAAATATAAGAAATATCTATATATATATATATGTATAATGTTTTATGTGAATTGAAGTTATGTGCAAATCAAAAATTCAAGATTTAATTAATGCATGATTAGAAGGTGATTGCGAGTTTTCTTGTCAATAATAAAAGCCTAGCTAGCTTGGGAAGTAAAAGTAAGATATATATATATATATATCTTGTAGACAACCATATTGTTAACAATCAACAGAAACTGAGGAAAAAGAATGGGAGAAATCAAGATTTCTTGAGTGAAAACATTTTATCTTGATCTTTCATGCATTATGTCCTTTGATCAATGTATATATATATATATATATATATTGAGGTCGATGTCAGCCATTCTTCAGCTGAAATTCAGGTCTACAAGACCCTATTTGTCGGATTGATGATTCACAATATAGAGACAGATGAAATAATGACCCATGTGAGAATTTGCAGTAAAAAGAAGAAGAAGAAGAAGAAGAAGAAAAAGAACCCTTATAAAAGACGAAGTAATCTTGACTTAGCTTCCACAGGGGCTATTTCCATGGTGATGGTGGTGGTGGTGGTGGCAGTGGTGCTGATCATAGCCATATATAATATTATATATATATATGGGGATGTGGAGGACGAGAAAAAAGATAAAAAAACATGAAAGGGTATATCGATAGTCATTTCAGAAACCTGTCAAAATCACTGCATGCAAAAATACAAACATTTTACGTTAGATTATTTACTACTTTTTTTGTTTTCTTCCAGGCAAAAAACTTTTGAGGAAGATATGATTTCACTTTGATGGTTACAAATCAATTTGATATACATATATATATATATATATATATATATATATATATATATTATGTATGTATGTATGTATGTATCGATCGGTTTGTTCAAAAAATCATTTTTGGCATTTATGGACTTCCTTTTGGAGGATGGAAATACTCTTTTTTTCGGGTGATATTGAAACCTCAAGTTGTGGTGTAGAGATTTACTTTTATGTGCTCTTTTTTTTTTTTTTCGTCATGAGATGGGTTTTTTTATGGGCATTTCTTGTTTTTATTTAACTTTACTATTGAGTTTTGACTCATATATATATATATATATATATATATATATCCTAAGGAAATTAAATCATAGTAATTCATAAAAACTAAATAATAATTAATATTTTATTTTATGTGTAATAAATTTCATAAAAATAAATATAGGAAAAAAAAGTTGATAAAAAACTTTTTTTTTGGAATAATGTTAGTAATGAAAGTGAAAAAGTTTGAACTCGTATAAATTAAATTAAATTACGTAATAATTTATTTACGCTTTAATTTTTAAGTTATATACGTATTACCATTTGAATGATTCTTAAAGAAATAAGAATTTTTATCTCTTGCACATAAAATAAGTAACATCAATAGAATCATACACACAAATTTTTAATTCAATTTTGAACTAAAACACAGTAAAAAAAAAAAAAAAAAAAAAAAAAAAAAATTAAGGTAAATTATGTAATATATATAATATATATAATTTGTACAATAATAATATTTAGGATAAGAATAATACTTCATGGGAAATAACAACTTGGAATAGTTTGTTTAGGATAACTATTTCTTCTTGGTTGATAATACAACCCTATTTTATTATTATTATTATTATTTTAATAACTAATATCTTTATTGAGCAATCCAAGGATTTATGGAAAGAGATTCTTAAGATTATAATACTTAGTATAAAATTATTTTTAAAATAAGTCGAATTCAAGATTTTCTTACTCGAAAAGTTGGGTAGAGTTATTCAAAGTAACTCATATTTTAAGTGTTAGAAAGAGAATATAAAGAAATAAGAGAAGAAAGAGCAAAGAAATACTTGGAGATAATCCCAAAGGCGTAGGTGAGTTGGTAAGGTGCTCTCCTAACTTAAGTGAGGTCGCGGGATCGAAACTGCAATCACGTATGCAATCATTTAAAAACTTGGGGCTAGAGCTTACCTCCCGCAAGGGACCTACCCGGTTCGAGCAGGAATTAATCTAAATGTGGACATGATTTAAATGTGCTTCTCATAATTAGAACGCATTCAAAACACCTCGTACAATAAACGGAAAAAAAAAAAAAAAAAAAAAAAAGAAATACTTGCAGAACCCTACTAATTAACTAGGCCCGCCGTTGATTTTGGGGTTTGGTTTTTTTTTTTTTTTTTTTTTGTTTTCAACCCTAGGCTTTAGAAACAAACACTACTTGAAAACAGAACAAAAGCCCAATTTGACTAACATATACGAGTATATAGTGGGCTCAAAGCCCATTAACAAGACATTGGGTTTATTTTTATTTTTGGATAAGTCATAGATTTGATTCCCAAATGTATTAATCAATTCTAAATACGATATGATTTTTTCACCAAAAAATAAATATTATAAGAAATTTTTGAAAAGATATGTAAATAGAGTATAAAATATTTAAAGTTGGAAAATTCCCGATTTTAGTCCTGTAACTATTTATGTTTTCCGAACTTGGTCCTAAATCTTTAAAAATACCTAACTAGATCCTATAACTATTTTCAAATTCTAAAGTAGGTCCTTCCAGCCAAAATCCTCCATTTTTTCGGCACTTCCAATCACGTAAAATACACATGTTCTCTTTTTTTAGGGTATTTTTGGTAATCTCTTCCATCCCTCAAAAAAATATATATATATATATATAAACTAATTCTCCATTACAGTGAAGTGAAGAAGAGGAAAAAGAAGAAATTTCGGTGGTGGAGAGTTAGTTTATAATTTTTTTTTTAGAGGGATGGAAGAGATTACCGAAAATACCCTAAAACAAGAGGACACATGTATCTCACGTGATTGGAAGTGCCGGAAAAGGGGAGGATTTTGACCTGAAGGACCTATTTCAGAATTTAAAAATAGTTATAGGATCTAGTTAGGTATTTTTAAAGATTTAGGACCAAGTTCGGGAAACGTAAATAGTTATAGGACTAAAGTCAGGAATTTTCCTTTAAAGTTTTAGTATATTTAATTTTAAATATTTGATTTTAATTTTTAAATTTTAAATAAATTAAGTTTTATAATTTTTTTTTTTTTTTCTTTTTTTGGTTTAATGCACGAGGTGTCTTCTAACTATGGGCGACACATTTAAGTCATGTCCACATTCATATTAATTCCCGCTCGAGCCACGTAAGTCTCTTGTGGGAGGTAAGTTCTAACTCCAAGTTTTTAAACGGTTACATACTCACACGTAAGTGCTGTTTCGATCCTGCGACCTCACTTAAATTAAGAGAGCACCTTACTAACTCACCTACTTTTTAGGCGAAAACAGATCTAAGCAAAGATAATAAATGTCTTAAAATTATTGTGTTCATATCTTTGCTTAGACCTTTTTTAGTTCAAAAGGATCAAAACTACAAAATTTAATTTATTTAGGATCAGAAACATCAAAATAAAATTTTTAGGAAGAAACATACTAAAATTTTAAATATTTAGGACTATATTCACTAATCTTTCAAATTTTTTGTTAGACTTTCACCATCCATTATCATATAAGAGTTAGGGTAAGTTCTTCCTCCAAGAAGAGTCAGACTTTGCAAGCGCAACTCAATTTAAATCTCAATTAATTTGAGAAATGGCTCTGAATATTAGATGATCTAACTTAAAAATAATGCTTTTACTAACTAGATCCCTATTTTAAAGAAATTTTGCTAATATATATATATATATATAATCAAATATAAAATTATTATAAAAAAAATTGAAATAAAATATAAAAATATCTTTAAAAATAAATATTTAAAAATTAAAAATGCCTTAATTAATTAAAAAAAAATCTAAAAAAATTTTAATTTAAAAATTCTATTATATTCATATATAAAATATGTATTGAGGCTATTAGGATTAAAAGTATTTATATCAAATATTTCAAAACTAAAAATACCGTAATATATATTTAATTAAAGTTTTTAAAAACCTCCTAATATATATATATATATATATATATATATATATTAGTGAATGAAGTGATTTGTTCCGTCCATTAATTCAACTGGAAAAGCACTTTCATATATAAATAAATTACCTATCGTGTAAGCAAAAACTTTTTCCCGTCAAAGAAAAGACATTTTTAATTAATCATTTAAATCAACATCTATTTTTTGTTAGAAAAGAAGCATATTTATTATTAATATATTACATTTTGTATATATATATATAAGTCACGAATTCAACAAATATTTATATATATATATATATATATATATATATATTAATTGTATGATAAAATTCTAATTACAATGTTTATTGTGCATTAGTAATATTTATTATTATTATTATTATTTTATTATTTAATCATTTTATTACATCGAAATTTTATAAATATATTACTTTTTATCAACTTTATAAATACTTTAAAGTTATTTTTGACCAAGTAAATAAATTTTTAATTTTTAAATTGGGTTTTAACTATTCACTATTTTTTTTTTTTTCTTTAGGTCTATTCTGACTTAAATATCGGAAGAGTCATTTGGGACCTAACTCCCTTTAGCTTTGCTTTCATAAGTCTGAAAAAGTAGCTCAGCAATAAACTTGAGAAGATCAATGAAAAGACAGATCTACCCCTGTCCAGATTAGGTTCCACATCATGCATGGTTCACAATTTCAAAATCCTCTTTATTACAAGAAATACATATACTTATTTGAAACCAACCATGAACCATGTCTCCCCATAGGAAGTGGACATACAAAGAAGTGATAGTTACTTTACATTTTAACCATTCTTTACTTAATCAACAATAATAATTTTTTGGAAAATTTACCAGTTTAGTCCTGTAACTATTTGTGTTTCTTTGACAAGGTCCTATAACTTTTTTCTTACTTTAATT